>JAXRKP010000838.1:20000-22500 GCA_037039925.1 Doris montereyensis
TATGACCCCTTTAAGTACAGAGTTTACAATGTCAACGCGGCAGAAATTAATATGCCGATGAAACATGGATTGATCTCGAGCAGACCGGAACGGCACGATTCCCTTTGGGAATTGTGTAAGTGCCATATCACGGCACGATTGCTTCATGCACCGCTGATTACAGCTTGAAGTCTGCCTTGCAGATAATATCATTTTCTTTGTTTATTTTCATTTCCTGTTCCCTCAGCGCCAACCACTACTTTAGTCTCTCAATTGTCTTGAAATTATAAATCTACGTTGTTGGGGTTTTTTTTCTCCCTTTTCATATCCATGTTGTTGTTTTTTGCTTTTGACATATATCCATGTTGTTGTTTTGCTTTTGACATATCCATGTTGTTGTTTTTTGCTTTTGACATATCCATGTTGTTGTTTTTTGCTGACATCCATCTTTTGACATATCCATGTTGTTGTTTTTTGCTTTTGACATATCCATGTTGTTGTTTCCATGTTTTGTTTTCGTTTTGACATATCCATGTTGTTGTTTTTTGTTTTTGACATATCCATGTTGTTTATTTTTGTTTTTGACATATCCATGTTGTTGTTTTCTTCGCTTTTGACATATCCGTGGGGTTTTTGCTTTTGACATATCCATGTTGTTGTTTTTTTCGCTTTTGACATATCCATGTTGTTGTTTTTTCGCTTTTGACATATCCATGTTGTTTTTTTTTCGCTTTTGACATATCCATGTTGTTGTTTTTCGCTTTTGACATATCCATGTTGTTGTTTTTTTTCGCTTTTTGACATATCCATGGGTTTTTTTCGCTTTTGACATATCCGTGTTGTTTTTGTCCTTTTTGACATATCCATGTTGTTTTTTTTCGCTTTTGACATATCCATGAGTTTTTTTTTGCTTTTGACATATCCATATTGTTGTTTTTTCGCTTTTGACATATGCATGGGTTTTTTTTTTGCTTTTGATATATCCATGTTGTTTTGTCCTTTTTGACATATCCATGTTGTTTTTGTCGCTTTGACATATCCATTTGTTTTTGTCGCTTTTGACATATCCATGGTTTTACTTTTGACATATCCATGTTGTTTTTGTCGTTTTTGACATATCCGTGTTTTGTCGCTTTTGACATCTATGTATTTTTTTTTCGCTTTTGACATATCCATATTTTTTTCGCTTTTGACATTTTCCATGTCTGTGAATGAGAAATGTCAGGGTTTAGAGGTATTTGATGTATTATATTTTAAATGTTTATATAATTTTTCTTTCATTGGAATTTTATTTCCTGCTCTTCACCTTTGGTTTCTACGCGTGGGGTGGCATTGGTGGCATTCCATGAATGCTTTGTCATTTTCTCGATACTAGAGGTGCGCATGAGGCGGGAATCCTTATGATAATATTTTGCAGTCAAAGGGAAAAGAGGGAGAGTCCTATTATATTTATTTTATTATATTTTTATTTTTTATTGCCAATCCTTAGATTTGTGATGCAAGGCTAACCTCGTAAATACGAAAATTATTCATAAAGCCTTGAATGAAATGAATGAATTTAATGAGAGATCATCCCAAATTATTTTATTTTTAACACCAAGATAATACCAAGAGAAAACCAAAGATAATACCAAGAGAAAACCAAGATAACACCAAGATAACACCAAGTTAATACCAAAAGAAAACCAAAGAAAAACCAAGATAACTCCAAGATAAAACCAAGATAAACCAAGATAAAACCAAGATTAAATCAAGATAAAACCAAGATAAAACCAAGATAAAACCAAGATACAAAACCAACAAAAAAAAGGCCAAAGGCAAACAAGCAAAAACTCAAAAACATTTTTTTTAAATAATAAAAATGAGAAAGTTGAATGATATTTAGGACACAGGTGGGACACATTGGTCACAAAGGTAATGTATCTCTCAACCAAAAGGTCGTGAGTTGCTTCCCCAAAAAGTTGAAATATGTATATTTGAGTTTTGCCGGTAAAATACCCCCACCCCCGCCCCAAATCGGAGAAGGGAGATAAATAGAAAGTGCCATGGCAGATCACACCACTTTGTGCACGTTAACGATCCTCTTGTTTTACATGGCAGATCACACCATTTTGTGCACGTTAACGATCCTCTTGTTTGCATGGCAGATCACCACTTTGTGCACGTTAACGATCCTCTTGTTTACATGGCAGATCACACCACTTTGTGCACGTTAACGATCCTCTTGTTTACATTGATCACACCACTTTGTGCACGTTAACGATCCTCTTGTTTACATGGCAGATGCACGTTAACAGTCCTCACTTTGTGCACGTTAACGATCCTCTTGTTTACATGGCAGATCACACCACTTTGTGCACGTTAACGATCCTCTTGTTTACATGGCAGATCACACCACTTTGTGCACGTTAACGATCCTCTTGTTTACATGGCAGATCACACCACTTTGTGCACGTTAACGATCCTCTTGTTTACATGGCAGATCACACCACTTTGTCCGTTAACGATCCTCTTGCAAAGT
>JAXRKP010000838.1:27500-35000 GCA_037039925.1 Doris montereyensis
TGAAGAGTCTGAGGGACAAAAATGGTTAAACGTTATCCCTCTTCGGGATAATTTTGTAATTGATCCTTCGAAATATGTAATTTGTGAAAAACATTGGCCCCAGGATGCTCCTATGAAAAAAGTGCCTGGTGGAGTCACTAGACCGACATGCCCACCGAGCATCTTTGATGTTTCAAAGCTCTTGCATGCCAACCCTTAAACCAGCGCCTCGTTCAGCGAAAAAAGAAGACATACAGCTTGATTATTTCTTAAAGAAATATAAGATTGGTTCTTTTGCTGATTTTGCACGTAATAAAGAACTTGAAAAGAAATATCAAAATATAATAATATCCAAGACTGAAAATGAATTTGTCTGTGTTTTCATGACGCCAAATTTCACAGAAAGTTACCTTTCAATAATCGTGTATAACAAACAAACAATGTGTGCTCCTTTGACACTCTCTGCCTTCAAAAATGGAATCAATGTGCCACTGGCAAAAATATTAAGTCCAAACAATGGTCTTTCCTCATATTCACAATTTTTGAAGCTTTAAACTGTGCATTAAATTATGATCCTACCTTAGACAATGTACTTGATAAAGTTGTAATGTATTTTCAATCATTTAACTTGGAATCTATAGATGCTGACAAGGCAAGAAGACTCAATTTTATCATCAGACAGTTGGAACTTTAAGTCATAAAACATTTTCTACAGCTGATTTTTGTTTTGCCCTTGGATCCTTTCCTAGATGTAGCTATAATCAGTTACGAGATTGTCTTGTCCTTCCCAGTCCCAACAAACTGCATTCCATCATTTCAAAGAGCGATCTTGACACTTTGCTACAAAAGACATTTAGAAAAGTAAAGGAAAAGCAAAATAATGTATTTTTAATAGTCGAGGAAGTCAAACTCCGTCCGTCAGTGTCTTTTTCCGGTGGTGTGCTCAGTGGGATGGCAAAAAATGATGGAAACTCCAGAGCGACGTCAATGCTCTGTGTAATGATGAAGTGCTTACATGGTGGACCTAGTCTTATGGTCTCTGTCACACCAGTCAACAAACTCACAGGTGTTTACCAATTCAATGTTGTAAAAGAAGTTGCAGCTGTTGTGGAGACAGCAGGTGGTGTTGTTATTGGATCAATTACTGACAATCATAAATCAAACCAACATTATTGCAAGCAATTCATACTTCTTTCTGATTGCACGGCTGTTCATCCTTTCGACAAAGAACGAGTTTGGTATCTTTTATTTGACACTGTACATCTCTTAAAGTGCATTAGAAATAATTGGCTTACAGAAAAATGTCAGCGATTGTCATTGGATGGAAATTGTAGTATCATTTTCAGATGTCCAAAAACTTTGTGAGTCTGAAAAAGACAGTATATTGAAAGCAACACCCCTTACCCGATCTGCTGTATATCCCAGTCGACTTCAGCTACAAAATGTGACACATGTTCTGCATGTCTTTAATGAAAAGGTTGTAGCTTCACTTCGACTTCACGGAAGTGCTGAGACGGCCAATTTTTATCAACAAGTGTTAGACTGGTGGACTGTTGTGAATGTTTCTGCCAAAGGTCAAGACATTAGACTGGGGATCCAAATAGATCTGTCCAACTCCCAAACTCCACCAATCTTCAGAGTCGGGCATGGACCAACGAGACAGAAGTGTCTGACTCATGACACTTTGAAAGCGTTGGTACAAACGACAAAAATGCGGTATGCAAGCATTTGTTTTCCGTCGGCTTTGAATATGTCATTCTTGGGGAAATTCAAAGTGATAGGATTGAAGGAGAATTTTCAGTATACCGTCAATCTACGGGTGCCAACGCTTTTAAACTTTTATGAATGCTGGGGATGTTCTTACTTCCTTCAAAAAGCGATTGGCACGGTTTTGGAACCTCATTTTGCTGACAGTTGAAGAAAGCCTGCAGAGGACAAAGGTCATACCTGTGAGGTGAAATGAATTTTGAAGATGGCTCTTCAATTGAGAGAGGTGTATTAGTGATGTCACGTTGTCTGATATGGAGGAGAGTGCTGTAGCATATGGCAGGATGGTTGGAGAGTAAATGTGATGATGAATTGGATTTTGATGAAAATGAACCACTTCTCGCAAGTGAAGCTAAAGCTTTCGTGAAAAAGTCTCGCGAGGTGGTTTGACAGTTCCACATACATGTACGTACGAACTAGTACGAATTGGTTTGTGTTTCATAACAAAAAGTAAACACAAGAGCATGTTGTCGCCAGAGGCTCGTTGGTATTTTATCCATTGCCAATTCATATTATGATCTTAATTTGCCTTCAAAAAGCTTGTTCAGACGATTGGCAAATGTTTTGCTCAAAGGTCTGCACAATTTGTACAAGGACCAGGATAAAAATACTGCTTTGTATCAAACGTCCATAAAAAAACACGAATGGCAGATTAGACATAATAAGTGAGTTGATCTTAATCCCATGTGAAATACACAGGTTAGTTAAATATTAAGATTTCATAAAAAAGAAATATATCACCCATTGCATTCTTTTGACCGTCAATTGATGGTATATTGAGGAATAATGTTGCTCTTCCTCCATGATTTGCCATAAAGAAATGTCATCTTTGCTATAAAGTTTGAAAAGGTGAAAATGTGTGTGAATGAAGTGTTTTCAGCACTTTTGTGTGATAATATTGAAAGAAACAGGCATTTTTATGTTGGCCCCACTGGGATCCCAGAAACTTACTGCGAAAGCCCTTTATTAACGAAGTCCTCATTATATATATATATATATATATATATATATATATATATATATATATATATATATATAGAGAGAGAGAGAGAGAGAGAGGAGAGAGAGAGAGAGAGAGAGAGACAGACAGAGAGACAGACAGACAGACAGACAGACAGACAGATAGACAGACGGAGAGAGACAGAGACAGAGACAGAGAGAGACAGAGAGGAGCAGAGAGACAGACAGAGAGAAGACAGAGAGAGAGAGAGAAGGAGAGATAAAAAATACACAGAGACAGAGAGATTGAGAGAGGACAGACAGACAGACAGACAGACAGACAGATAGACAGACAGGCAGACAGACAGACAGAGAGTATGTTTAGAGAAAGGCTCACTTGGAGTCTAAGACACTGAATGTCTTACGGAACCTACATAACTAGTTCACATTATCGATATCAGTTCTTCCACTTAAGGTTGTGATGACAGAAAGCAATATAATTTGTCTCTATTCCTGTTATCTTGTGTCTATTGTTTTTGTTTTTCACTTTCAAATTGAATCAAAGCTGTTATTGTTGCTGTTCATATTGCTGATTTGAAGTAGACCTGGGTGATGATTGTGACAGGCCTGGCCAAAACCTTTAAGTGTCACGTGACTTGAATGTGTGGGAATTCCCTCCTTCACTTCAAAACGGCGATTATAAATGATCTAACTTTGCGTTCTATGTCAGTCAATTAAAATTTACTTTTGGACATGACTAGATAATAATCCATGCCTTTTCTTTAAATAATAGTTATGCATTGTGTTCTTAATTGTAATGTTATCTTTTCTGTGATGGTGGTGGTGGTGGTGGTGGTGGTGTTTGTGGTGATGGTTGTAGCGATGTTGGTATTAAGTGATGTTGGTGGTGATGGTGATGATGACGTTGTTGTTGCTGGTGGTGATGGTTATGGTGGTGGTGATATTGGTGGAGGTGGTGGTGAAATTGAACATTGAATATGGGCATCACGCGCCTGCCCTTCCAGCTTGGAAGTGGACGACAAGGTCGGTCCGGATCAGGTTAACGACATTGTTGTGAAAAACTCTTACGGGAAAGGAGGGGGGATAGATAATTACTGCTGAGCTGCAGGAGGAAGAACAGAAGATGAAGAGTGGTGGTGCTCTGGCAGCTCTCGAGTCTGATTGTGAAATGTCGCAGTTTACTTCCCTGCTCCCGATTCATACAATTTAATATAGGAACAGGAAGGTTTGCGTTAAAACACACTTTGCAAGTTTAGAGGCAGAGAGAGAGAGAGAGAGAGAGAGACAGAGAGAGAGAGAGAGAGAGAGAGAGAGAGAGAGAGAGAGAGAGAGAGAGAGAGAGAGAGAGAGAGAGACAGACAGACAGAGACAGAGAGAGAGAGAGAGAGAGAGAGAGGAGAGAAAGAGAGAGAGAGAGAGAGAGAGAGAGAGAGAGAGAGAGAGAGAGAGACAGAGAGAGAGAGACAGACAGACAGACAGACAGACAGACAGACAGACAGACAGACAGACAGACAGACAAACAAATAAAACAGACAGACAGAGGTAGCAACAGACATACAGAGTTATCATTAGATCCTTAATATTTCTATAACTCGACAATTCCACATTTGCGTATAATGCTGTCTTCTGAGCTCTGCAATTCTTCTGGTACGAGACAGAGAGAGACCAACTGTTTTGCATCGCTCATCGGATTTCCCCTTCTCGACATAGTCATTATCACAATGGTTTGCTTGTCGATTTGTGTCAATTGACTGTTGTCTTGTGATAGAAACCCCCAGACCCCCACACCCACCCCTCCCTCCTAAGAGGGTAGGGAAAAGAGAGGAAAGAAGGAAGGAAGAAAATGAAGTAAGAGAGAAGGAAGGAAAGGAAAGAGAAGGAAGGAGAGAGAGAGAAGAAAGAAGGAAAGGAAGAAGGAAAGAAAGGAAGAAGGACGGAAAGGAAGAAGGGTGGAAAGGAAAAGGAATGAATGGAAGAAGGAAGGAAAGGAAGAAGGAAGGAAGAGAGAGAGAAGGAAGCAAAGGAAGAAGGAAGGACAAATGAACAGAGACAGAGACAGAGAAAAGAGGAGAAGAAGGACGGAAAAGAAGAAGGATGGAAAGACAGAGACACAGACACAGAAGGCAGAGACAATGAAGGAAGAAGGAAAGGGAAAGGAAGAAGGAAGGAAAGGAAGGAGGAAGGAAAGTAAGAAGGACGGAAAGTAAGAAGGAAGAGGAAAGGAAGAAGGAAAAAAAGTGAAGACGCAGAAAGGAAAAAGGAAGGTAAGGAAGAAGAAGGTAAGAAGGAAAAAGAGGAAGGAAAAGACGACGGAAAAGAAGGGAAGAAGGAAAGAAGAGAAAGGAAAAATATATGAAAACGAAATCATTAGAAACAAGTCAATGACAATGAAATGCTACAACAACAAAAAAGAATGAAGTCAAATGCCAAATGTTAATTGTTTTATTTCAACAGAAATTTTTTTTTTAGACAACTTTAAAAAAGATTTGTGATTGTTTTAAAGGAGCAAAAGTTGAAAATCACTCAGAGAAAGAGGAGAGAGAGAAAAGACAATCATTTGTCATGAAATCAATGAGCTGAAAATCAGTTCTGTCCATACAAATAGGGAAAATCAAACCTTTCTACTGACAGAGAGAGAGAGAGAGAGAGAGAGAGAGAGAGAGAGAGAGAGAGAGAGAGATCGAAAAAGATTGAAATTAGTCTAGACTTCATCTATGTCTTAAACCAGTGTTTTTATTTACAAAAGGATTAAAATATAGTTTTTAAGGCTTGAACTCTCGTTCTAAACCATAATCAAAATAATTGAAGCAATTTCCAAGTTTTCACAATCGTTTCAAAACAAAAAAGAATTCGATAATGTTTGTTTCTTTTTCTCCACCCTTTCTCAATTAAAATGGTATTATTTGATATCATTTGTATTATTTGTATTATTGGTATTATTGGCATTATTGGTATTATTGGCATCATTAGTATCATTGGTATTATTGGTATTATTGGTATGAAGGACATAGACTATTACCTTGATTTCGTGTCCTTCAAATAGCGAGGATCATGGCCAAATTCCGATTATTATTTTTTACCATAATCAAAAAAGACCTTCAAATATCAAAATGTGATTTAGAGTCATAAAGAAATAGATAAACTATGTCCCAAAACCAGAAATTATGAGGTATATGTATATCAGACACCAGTCAGGTGAAACAAACAAGTGTATACGTATATCGACACTAGTCACATGAAACAAACAAGTGTATACGTATATCAGACACTAGTCACATGAAAAACAAACAAGTGTATACGTATATCAGACACTAGTCACATGAAACAAACAAGTGTATACGTATATCAGACACTAGTCACATGAAACAAACAAGTGTATACGTATATCAGACACTAGTCACATGAAACAAACAAGTGTATACGTATATCAGACACCAGTCAGATGAAACAAACAAGTGTATACGTATATCAGACACTAGCCATATAAAACAAACAAGTGTATACGTATATCAGACACTAGCCATATAAAACAAACAAGTGTATACGTATATCAGACACTAGCCATATAAAACAAACAAGTGTATACGTATATCAGACACTAGCCATATAAAACAAACAAGTGTATACGTATATCAGACACTAGCCATATAAAACAAACAAGTGTATACGTATATCAGACACTAGCCATATAAAACAAACAAGTGTATACGTATATCAGACACTAGCCATAAGAAACAAACAAGTGTATACGTATATCAGACACTAGTCACATGAAACAAACAAGTGTATACGTATATCAGACACTAGTTACATAAAACAAACAAGTGTATACGTATATCAGATACTAGTTACATAAAACAAACAAGTGTATACGTATATCAGACACTAGTCACATGAAACAAACAAGTGTATACGTATATCAGACACTAGCCACATAAAACAAACAAGTGTATACGTATATCAGACACTAGCCACATAAAACAAACAAGTGTATACGTATATCAGACACCAGTCAGATGAAACAAACAAGTGTATACGTATATCAGACACTAGTTACATGAAACAAACAAGTGTATACGTATATCAGACACTAGCCACATGAAACAAACAAGTGTATACGTATATCAGATACTAGTTACATAAAACAAACAAGTGTATACGTATATCAGACACTAGTTACATGAAACAAACAAGTGTATACGTATATCAGACACTAGTCACATGAAACAAACAAGTGTATACGTATATCAGATACTAGTTACATGAAACAAACAAGTGTATACGTATATCAGACAAAAAGTTAGATAAAACAAACAAGGGTATATCAAGTTATGAAAGAGGTACATAGATCTGAACGTTTGAAACTGTTTACAAGGTAATAACATATGACATAAGAAAACTGATCATATTTTTTCACAGCGGAAGAGTGCATATCTTAAACACAAGAAATCATAATAATATGAACAATAAATAAATAGTATAATTACTGTAATATATCATGTGACTTGTGATAGTAACATCCACTGTGAAAGTGATATTTTCAAATATGTTCAATCGTTACATTTGATAACAATAAACAAATATATTAACAAGAATATCACTGATTGTTTCTGAAGGCTACGAGAATGGTGATTGTGACTGAAACAAGATTGGCTGTTCAACATGGGGAGGTCAGAGAGGATAGTTTCTTTCCAAAGCGAGACATATGCCCAGTTGGCAATAAACCTTCGGTTCTCTATCAATGAATTGATAGGAAATGAAGCTTTATGTTATAATCTATCTAGATCTATCTAT
>JAXRKP010000838.1:40000-65000 GCA_037039925.1 Doris montereyensis
TTGGCAAAGACACTTAACGCGCATTTCCCCTCCCCTAGACCCAGATGCAAAATGGATATTGGCAAAGATACTTTGCACGCATTTCTTCACTAGACCCAGATACAAAATGGGTATTGGCAAAGACACTTTGCACACATTTCTTCACTAGACCCAGATGCAAAATGGGTATTGGCAAAGACACTTTGCACACATTTCTTCACTAGACCCAGATGCAAAATGGATATTGCAAAGACACTTTGCACGCATTTCTTCACTAGACCCAGATGCAAAATGGATATTGGGAAAGACACTTTGCACACATTTCTTCACTAGACCCAGATGCAAAATGGATATTGGCAAAGACACTTTGCACGCATGTCTTCACTAGACCCAGATGCAAAATAGATATTGGCAAAGACACTTTGCACGCATTTCTTCACTAGGCCTAGATGCAAAATGGCTATTGGCACACTTTGCACGCATTTCTTCACTAGGCCTAGATGCAAAAAATGGATATTGGCAAAAACTATACCCAGATGGATATTGGCAAAGACACTTAACACACACACCCACTATACCCAGACAAAATGGGTATTGGCATAGACACTTAAAATGGGTATTGGCAAAGACACTTAAAATGGGTATTGGCAAAGACTTAAACACACTTCCCCCACCCAGATACAAAATGGGGCAAAGACACTTAAAATGGGTATTGGCAAAGACACTTAACACACACACTTACCCCACTATACCCAGATACAAAATGGGTATTGGCAAAGACACTTTGCACAAATTTCTTGGCAAAGACACTTAAAATGGGTATTGGCAAAGACACTTAACACACATTCCCCACTAGACCCAGATACAAAATGGGTATTGGCAAAGCATTTCTTACTAGGCCTATGGATATTGGCAAAGACACTTTGCACACACTTACCTCACTATACCCAGATGCAAAATGGATATTGGCAAAGACACTTTGCACACATTTCCCCACTATACCCAGATGCAAAATGGATATTGGCAAAGACACTTTGCACGCATGTAGACCCACATTCACTAGCAAAGACCTTTGCACGCATTTCTTCACTAGACCCAGATGCAAAATGGGTATGGGAAAGACACTTTGCACACATTTCTTCACTAGACCCAGATGCAAAATGGCTATTGGCAAAGACACTTTGCACGCATTTCTTCACTAGGCCTAGATGCAAAATGGATATTGGCAAAGACACTTAACACACACTTCCCCCACTATACCCAGATGCAAAATGGATATTGGCAAAGACGCTTAACACACACTTCCCCCACTATAACCAGATACAAAATGGGTATTGGCAAAGACAATTGGCAAAGACACTTAAAATGGGTATTTTAACACACACTTCCCCCACTATACCCAGATACAAAATGGATATTGGCAAAGACACTTCTTAACAGACACACTTACCCCACTATACCCAGATACAAAATGGGTATTGGCAAAGACACTTTATTTCTTCACTAGACCCAGACTTGGCAAAGACACCCCATGTCTTCACTAGACCCAGATGCAAAATGGATATTGGCAAAGACACTTGCACGCATTTCGTCACTAGGCCTAGATGCAAAACGGATATTGGCAAAGACACTTTGCACCATTTCTTCACTAGGCCTAGATGCAAAATGGATATTGGCAAAGACACTTTGCACGCATTTCTTCACTAGACCAAAAATGGTATTGGCAAAGACTTTGCACGCAAAGACCCAGATGCAAAATAGATATTGGCAAAGACACTTTTGCACGCATTTCTTCACTAGACCCAGATGCAAAATGGGTATTGGGAAAGACACTTTGCACGCATTTCTTCACTAGACCCAGATGCAAAATGGGTATTGGCAAAGACACTTTGCACGCATTTCTTCACTAGACCCAGATGCAAAATGGGTATTGGGAAAGACACTTGCACGCATTTCTTCACTAGGCCTAGATGCAAAATGGGTATTGGGAAAGACACTTTGCACGCATTTCTTCACTAGACCCAGATGCAAAATAGATATTGGCAAAGACACTTGACACGCTTTTCCCTACTAGACCCAGGTGTAGATAGGTACAAGCACTAGCTTTGAAGTGTAAAATCTGCGTCAGACTAGCTTCCTGTCCAGGGAGTGTATCATTATCACCTGTTTTGCTTCACGCTATAGAAACCAGGACAACCTCCGACTCTATGGGCCGTCATTGCTATTGCGTATATGTTATACGTTGCTATACTTTAGGTGGTGCGTCCACTTGAGGCTTTTGTCACTATCTCATCTAACTCGTAGACAAAATGGCCGTTATCAGCCACAGTGAGATGACGTCACGTTTTGCCTGTGGACACACCACACCGCCTTGTTACTGACAACGTCCATCTTTACCGTTGATTCAACTCCGCCAAATGAATGGTGATTTAAAAACACAAATCATGAATATTGTCATAAAATCCACAGTGAGCTAATACTATTGTCAGACTTAAAATTGATACTTGAGTAATAGATAAAGACAAGGGACAAGGTACAAATATTTGTTGTTTGGGGAAAACGGTGGTTGTAACAAACATATCCAGCTTAAATTTAGCTTTGGAATAAATTTTATGGAGTCGAACCTCATTTCTTACGGTTCCTCCAAACCAAACACTTTTCGTAAGCATATTACTAGCAGGGTCACCGACCAAATAAGGAGCTAGCCTTAAATGAAGAGTCGGCCGTTGATGAAATGGATGAATTTCTGATGTTTTGCTATCGTTGAAAATAGACTTGCTAATGAAATGGATGAATTTCTGATGTTTTGCTATCGTTGAAAATAGACTTGCTAATGGAATGAATTAATTTCTGATGTTTTGCTACCATTGAAAATAGACTTGCTGATGAAATGAATGAATTTCTGATGTTTTGCTACCATTGAAAATAGACTTGCTGATGAAATGAATGAATTTCTGATGTTTTGCTACCATTGAAAATAGACTTGCTGATGAAATGAATGAATTTCTGATGTTTTGCTACCACTGAAAATAGACTTGGTGATGAAATGAATGAATTTCTGATGTTTTGCTACCACTGAAAATAGACTTGGTGATGAAATGAATGAATTTCTGATGTTTTGCTACCACTGAAAATAGACTTGCTGATGAAATGAATGAATTTCTGATGTTTTGCTACCACTGAAAATAGACTTGCTGATGAAATGAATGAATGATGTTTTGCTACCACTGAAAATAGACTTGGTGATGAAATGAATGAATTTCTGATGTTTTGCTACCACTGAAAATAGACTTGCTGATGAAATGAATGAATTTCTGATGTGATGAAATGAATGAATTTCTGATGTTTTGCTACCACTGAAAATAGACTTGGTGATGAAATGAATGAACATCCGGTGTATTGATGAAATGAATGAATTTCGGTGTTTGACCACCAGTGCAAATGTTCATGTTGATGATGTAAACGACGTCACGGTGTTACCAGTTGCATGAACATTTGAAAACACATAACAAATCACATAATTGAACACTACGTTACAAACAACACAAATTGCTACAGAATATCACATCACATACAAACAACTACAGAAACGTTTTGTTTTCATCCGTTCCATCACTGACTGAAATCACCTGGTTGAACATACCGTTACCCCAACGTCGATGGAAATAGTCAGAGAAAGTCAGAGAAAGAGAAAGTCAGAGAAAGTCAGAGAAAGACTGTCGCTTCTATAAACTGTCCGTTTTACGTATGCAATACAAAAACATCCTCAAATAGCTCATTGCCTAGATCTATATTTGGACATTCTTATAAAATAATTCTACAACAATGACTTGAATCTTTAAACTTCATCAGTAATGTGTATAATTACGTGGATACAACGTTAACACAAATCCGCTTATCACGTCAAGAGCTTCATTTCAAAAATACCACTCAAAATGGGCGTGGCCGGGGAGATCATTGACCTATCACAGTTCTTATCGCACAACGTGTCGCGAGTGTCATGTGACACCAGGGTGGGTCACCACTAGGCACTGGGATAGTATTCTATAAAATATTATATTACAGTGTGATGTTTATATAATATGGGTTGGGTTAGGGGGTTCTAATTGGCGGGGGGGGGGGGGGGGGGTGGATAGAGGGGGTGTTACTTTTTGTCGGGGGTTTTATGTGTTGTTGTTTTGGGGTTTTAATGTGTTGTTGTTTTAGGGTTTTATGTGTTGTTGTTTTGGGGTTTTAATGTGTTGTTGTTTTAGGGTTTTATGTGTTGTTGTTTTGGGGTTTTGAATGTGTTGTTGTTTTAGGGTTTTATGTGTTGTTGTTTTGGGGTTTTAATGTTGTTGTTTTTTAGGGTTTTATGTGTTGTTGTTTTAGGGTTTTATGTGTTGTTGTTTTTGTTTTTGGTTGTTGTTTTAATGTGTTGTTGTTTTAGGGTTTTGTGTTGTTGTTTTAGGGTTTATTGTTGTTTTGGGGTTTTAATGTGTTGTTGTTTTAGGGTTTTATGTGTTGTTGTTTTGGGGGTTTTAATGTGTTGTTGTTTTAGGGTTTTATGTGTTGTTGTTTTGGGGTTTGAATGTGTTGTTGTTTTAGGGTTTTATGTGTTGTTGTTTTGGGGTTTGTTTGGTTGTTGGTTGTTGTTGTTTGTTGGGGTTTGTTGGGTTTTTTGTGGGGGGAGGGGGGGGTGTTGATTTGTTGCGTTTTGCTTCCATGACCCAACGTAATGTCTCTGTTCAGAGACAAATAAAATTCTGATTCTGATTCTGATTCTTCTGATTTTATTCTCCGTGGACTGACATTTCGGGGAGTTATTTTGTTCCATCTCGTTTGGGAGGTGAGAAAGTTGTGTATTCCTACAGAGCATCGAGGAAAAGCCAACGACAAGGAATGCGCTAGAAACTGAGAGTAATGGTGAAATCGAAACAACAAGACATGGTGAGTACAACGGTGGTGCTGTTAATGAGAGCGAATTTCCCAAACGGAGCACATTTTGTCAGCTAACAAAACACAGACAGTAAGACGGGATGAGAAGCAATTTTAATTCAGTTACTGTTCACTTTGGTTAACAGCTTGAGATCACCGAGATGGTGGACGGGGTGAATGCGTCAATTAAAACATAGGATAACTATTGTATCTCCCTATTACATAATTTATGTGAATGTGAAAGGCTAAGGGAGAACAAACAATTAAAGAGGGGGAGAGGTACGCGGGAATTGAAGCATTCTGTTCAAATTACAGTTCGGGAGGGGGGGATTCTATACGTCATGCCGTCAGCCAACACGCGGCCCAATATTCCAGTCCGCTTTCGGTTTCACTTGCTGCGGTATTTTCAGAACTTTTCAATGCTAGCATCCGTCAGGAAATAATTAATACGCGTCATTATCTTAATTTCATGATGCCCGAATCTGGTACAAATACATTGCCAAATCACTAAAAAAAAAATGGTGTTAATGGAGTAGTAACAGCAACAGAAGCAACAGCGGCAACAGCATCAGCAGCAATAATAGGAGTAGTAGTACTAATAGCAGTAACAGTAGTAATAGTAGTAGTAGTAGTAGTAGTAATAGTAGTAGTAGTAGTAGTAGTAGTAGTAGTAGTAGTAGTAGCAATAGCAGTAGTAGTAGTAGTAGTAGTAGTAGTAGCAGCATCAGTAGTATCAACAGCAGCAGTAGAAGCAGCAGCAGTAGTAGTAGTAGCAGCAGTAGTAGCAGCAGTAGCAGTAGCAGTAGTGGCAGTAGCATTTAGTAGTAGTAGTACAGTAGCAGTAGTAGCAGTAGTAGTAGCAGTAGTAATAGTAGCAGTAGTAGTAGTAGTAGTAGTAGTAGTAGTAGTAGTAGTAGTAGTAGTAGTAGTAGTAGTAGTATTAGTAGTAGTAGTAGTAGCAGCAGCAGTAGCAGCAGCAGCAGTAGTAGTAGTAGTAGTAGTAGTAGTAGTAGTAGTTGTAGTAGCAGTAGTAGTAGTAGTAGCAGTATTAGCAGCAGTAGTAGTAGTAGTAGTAGTAGTAGTAGCAGTAGTAGTAGCAGTAGTAGTAGTAGTAGTAGTAGTAGTAGTGGTAGTAGTAGTAGTAGTAGTAGTAGTAGTAGTAGTAGTAGTAGTAGTAGTAGTATGTGTAGTAATCGGAGTGACAATCGTAGTTAGGCAGTATTTCTATGCAGTAGTAAATCGTTGTTTTTATTATGTATGTTACAATATATCGCGTCTTTGAGTTGCTAGTTGGTGTGGGGGTGTGAGTGTACTTACTTTGGTGTCCCTGCTGTAAATATAAATACATATGAAATGCAAAAACGTAAAGTACCGAACTGCAATATACCGACAAGCCATATCCAAATGAAAATTATATTTTATATTTTATTATCAACACTATTTTCCAATATCCTTGGTTTCAGACATCAGCGAGGAGTGGTGAAAGATTCCTATTATTATTACTAGTATAGCTTTTAGTACTTTTCTTGGAAAGCCTTCCTTTCAGTTTCACCGACCGAATTTCCTCGCACTTCACCGACAAACGTTATGGCCGAACAAGACGGGAAAATGTGACAACACGGTGTGCATGGCCTCTGACAGTGAAATCGATACTGCTTGGTAGTGATACCATACCTCTGGACTAGTTTTGCTACAGTTTTCGTTTGTTTACTTGAAAGTTACCCCGTCCAGCACTGTGGTGATCTCAGTGTGAATTCAGAGGAAACAGCAAGATAAAAGAGAAGTGAAAGAGTAAAAGGAAAGACGTAGGACCTACCAGTAGCCCCCGTCAACCGCCCGGTTGCTATAGCTTGTATCCCCTGCCCCACCAACACTCCAAAATGAACACCCACTCCTCAACGTCCCAACCACAGTCAGTTTTGTCAAATTTGAACACGAATTGAATTCTTAATTCGATTGACAAATCAATCAACATAGCTGGTTTCGACATGTAAACAGAATGAATAATAAAAAGAGAATAATTAAATCAATAGTCAATACTAAAACCCAAGGCCAAACGACAGACCTCGGAGAAGGTGGGAAGACGGTGTTCTAGGTTCAAAGAAGAAACTAGAAAATGTCAGGACAGGGTAGCTTGGGAAAATATCATTTCGGGTATCTAAACACATACACGGGGTGGTAGGATGACAACAGAAAATATCAGGACAGGGTAGCTTGGGAAAATATCATTTCGGGTATCTAAACACATACACGGGGTGGTAGGATGACAACAGAAAATATCAGGACAGGGTCAGTCAACATAAACCTGTAAAATATCATTTCGGGTATCTAAACACATACACGGGGTGGTAGGATGACAATAGTAACTGATACCGAAAAAATTAAAGATTTCGATTGACTTTTTGTCAGTCAACATAAACCTGTAAAATCCATCAACGCCTTTTTCTCTTTTGTCAGTCAACATAAACCTGTAAAATCCATCAACGCCTTTTTCTCTTTTGTCAGTCAACATAAACCTGTAAAATCCAGTCATAAACCTGTAAAACCCATCAACGCCTTTTTCTCTTTTGTCAGTCAACATAAACCTGTAAAATCCATCAACGCCTTTTTCTCTTTTGTCAGTCAACATAAACCTGTAAAACCCATGCACGCCTTTTTCTCTTTTGTCAGTCAACATAAACCTGTAAAACCCATGCACGCCTTTTTCTCTTTTGTCAGTCAACATAAACCTGTAAAACCCATGCACGCCTTTTTTCTCTTTTGTCAGTCAACATAAACCTGTAAAACCCATGCACGCCTTTGCTCTTTCTTTCATGGCCTTAACTTCTCCGGGTTGTCTTTTTAAAATGCATTTCCCTTCTCCTCCTCTTTCTCATTAGATTAGTTTGTTTTCTTCTTAATGTCGGTATCTTTCCTCAAATCTGTGGTACACGGTGTGGCTTCGGTGGCCGAGTAGTAAGGCTGCCAGACTTGGGATCATGAGATTGGGATTCGAATCCTAACAAGGCTAAGTTCAACGTTGTGTTCCATAGGAAAGACACTTCAATCACGTTTTGCCTTCTCGACCCAAGTGAAAATGGTTACAAGCAGTACGTTGGGAGTAAAAATCTGCATCAGACTAGTGTCCTGTCCAGAATAGGATTATTATCACCGGTGGTTCTCCTTCACTCCTCACAAAAACCGGGATAAGCCCCGGCTCTATGGGCTTCAATGGCATTGAAGAAAATTTGTTGCTGTGCGACAGGTTGGTAAGATTAGGCGATGAGGTTTATCCCAAATCAGGATTTGAACCCTCTAGCACTGCTGTGCGACAGGTTGGTAAGATTAGGCGATGAGGTTTATCCCCATATCAGGATTTGAACCCTCTAGCACTGCTGTGCGACAGGTTGGTAAGATTAGGCGATGAGGTTTAACCCCATATCAGGATTCGAACCCTCTAGCACTAGGCTAAATGCTATTTGACCAACTATTCAATTGGCCGACTATTCCTGGCTGTCGCTGAAAAAGGACTTTGTTTCCGAACTTGCCGCCATAATTGCTTGCTGATTCTTGATTTCAAGGAGGGGGGGGCGGAGGGGGTGAGGTGAGGAGATTGGCTTCCTCCGTTTCACCCTGTGTCAACGCTGTTATCCAATTAGTTCAAACATAACACTTTCCTGGAAATAGTGCAAAAAGCGTTTAATGGAAAGTAAGTGTTCGGGTTTCAGCCCCGAATATTTGGAATTTCAATTACAGTTACACTTATTCCACGATTGGTATGGGAGCAAGTGAAAGTATGGAAATAAAGTTAGCTCCAAGTACGTGATTGGTATGGGGAGCAAGTGAAAGTATGGAAATAAAGTTAGCTCCAATTACGTGATTGGTATGGGGAGCAAGTGAAAGTATGGAAATAAAGTTAGCTCCAGTTACGTGATTGGTATGGGGAGCAAGTGAAAGTATGGAAATAAAGTTAGCTCCAATTACGTGATTGGTATGGGGAGCAAGTGAAAGTATGGAAATAAAGTTAGCTCCAATTACGTGCTTGGTATGGGGAGCAAGTGAAAGTATGGAAATAAAGTTAGCTCCAATTACGTGATTGGTATGGGGAGCAAGTGAAAGTATGGAAATAAAGTTAGCTCCAATTACGTGATTGGTATGGGGAGCAAGTGAAAGTATGGAAATAAAGTTAGCTCCAATTACGTGATTGGTATGGGGAGCAAGTGAAAGTATGGAAATAAAGTTAGCTCCAATTACGTGATTGGTATGGGGAGCAAGTGAAAATATGGAAATAAAGTTAGCTCCAATTTGGTTTTGCGGAGTGAAATTCCAATATGAGCTAAAAGAGGGTTTCGTTGGCGAGTACATCATGCATTACAAGTTCAGTTAATTAGGTTGTTGTTGGGTTGTTTTGTTTTTCCATCTGAAACTCTGTGTGTTGAAAAATGACTATTATCATAGCGTATGGAATTGTTTACAACGGAATCGTCTCCTGGAAATCGTGGAAAGTTGGAAGTGCTATCGTATAGTGAAAAACGTGTGTAGTGAAAGACGTGTAGTGGAAGGTGTGTAGTAAGTCAAAGGTGTGTAGTGGTAAGTGTGTAGTAAGTCAAAGGTGTGTAGTGGTAAGTGTGTAGTAAGTCAACGGTGTGTAGTGAAAGACGTGTAGTGGAAGGTGTGTAGTAAGTCAAAGGTGTGTAGTGGTAAGTGTGTAGTAAGTCAAAGGTGTGTAGTGGTAAGACGTGTAGTGGAAGGTGTGTAGTAAGTCAAAGGTGTGTAGTGGTAAGTGTGTAGTAAGTCAAAGGTGTGTAGTGGTAAGTGTGTAGTAAGTCAACGGTGTGTAGTGAAAGACGTGTAGTGGAAGTGGGTGTGTAGTAAGTCAAAGGTGTGTAGTGGTAAGTGTGTAGTAAGTCAAAGGTGTGTAGTGGTAAGTGTGTAGTAAGTCAACGGTGTGTAGTGAAAGACGTGTAGTGGAAGGTGTGTAGTAAGTCAAAGGTGTGTAGTGGTAAGTGTGTAGTAAGTCAAAGGTGTGTAGTGAAAGACGTGTAGTGGAAAGTGTGTAGTAAGTCAAAGGTGTGTAGTGAAAGACGTGTAGTGGAAAGCGTGTAGTGGAAAGCGTGTAGTGGAAAGTGTGTGTTTTGTAGTTCCCTTCCTCGTTCGGAATATTGGTTAAGTCCATTAATGCACGGTCGATGGGATGTGAGGGAAAGGGTAGAAACAAATTGAGCCAGAATTTCCATTAATGACTATTTGAGGAAAGTGGGTAAACGAGAAGTGAACGACTCTTCCCGGTGAATAAATTATAATGTATCGTGACGTCATGAAGATTGTTTAGGCATAAACGTCACAATCTAAATCTATGTTTCAAGCTTACATCTCGATTGTTTCGAGATAAAGACATTGCAAGCAGTTGGTCTACTTAACTATGGCATACATGTAGCGTATTTGTTTGCTTATTTGTTTGTTTAATTCGAATGTACCATCGTCCATCATTTGCAGTGATCTCAGGATGAATTAAGAGGAAACAGCGGGATGAAAGGATAAGTAAAAGGGTGAAAGACAAGAAGTAGGAGTAGGATCTACCAGCTGCACCCATCAACCGAACGAACTGACTGACAGAAGATAGATAGAGCCAGTCAGAGAGAGAAAGACAGAGAGAGGAGAGAGAGAGAGAGAGAGAGAGAGAGAGAGAGAGAGAGAGAGAGAGAGAGAGAGAGAGAGAGAGAGAGAGAGAGAGAGAGAGAGACAGAGACAGAGACAGAGAGACGGAGAGACAGAGAGACAGAGAGAGAGAGAGAGAGAGAGAGAGAGAGAGAGAGAGAGAGAGAGAGAGAGAGAGAGAGAGAAAAGAGACAGAGAAAGAGACAGAGAGACAGACAGACAGACAGACAGACAGACAGACAGGCAGAAGACAGGCAGAAACAGTGAGACAGAATCAGAGACAAATATAAAATAAGATACCGGAAGGATAAAGTAATGCAGACACAGACGGTCAGACAGAACGAACATAAGGGCTACTTCCCTTGGTATCTATTATAGATAACCCACGGAAAATCAGCAACTTGTGTGACGTTATTGTGACGTTATTGTGACGCAAGACAAACCATGTGTGGCGTCAACTTGTTGGAAATCCTAGACTCTATACTATCATGACGAAAATTGGTCAACAATATAAATAGATTACGTAGAACAGGTGAAGAATGATTAATATATTCCAAGGAATAACTAAATGGAAAGTATGCCCTTATCTTATCACCAAGTATCGAAACAGCCCGAACAAACAAAACACTGAAACAGCCTAAACAAACAACACACTGAAACAGTTTGAACAAGGTACCAAATAGATCTTTTGTGACACTGAAACAGCTTGAACAAGGTACCAAATGAAATACATTTTTTGTCACACTGTACCAGTGAAATCGGTCGTCTGACGTTGAGACATTGTGGTGAAATCGGTAGTCTAACGTTGAGACATTGTGGTGAAATCGGTATTCAGACGTTGAGACATTGTGGTGAAATCAGTAGTCTGACGTTGAGACATTGAGGTGAAATCGGTAGTCTGACGTTGAGTCATTGTGGTGAAATCGGTAGGGGGATTAAGGAGGAAACAGCACGATAAAAGATAGGTGAAGGGGGGAATTGCAGCAAGGTGAAAGATAGGTGAAAGGGGAGGGATTAAGGAGGAAGCAGCAAGATGAAAGATAGGTTAAAGGGGGAGGGGATTAAGGAGGAACCAGCAAAATGAAAGATAAGTGGAAAGGGGGAGGGAATTAAGGAGGAACCAGCAAGGTGAAAGATAGGTGAAAGATTAATGTGAACCAGCAGAATGAAAGGTGAAAAGGAGGAAAGAAGTAGGATCGACCAACAGCGCCTGCCACCTGTGCACAACACTATCATAAAGAGTAATCCGTTTCACTATCAAATATAAATGTGCGCATCATTGTAACAATTTTTTTAATACAGTAAATCCATCGCCTGAAAGCAGTGGGATGATGGGATGATGCAACCGGTTATATAGCCTGAAAGCAGTGGGATAATGCAACCGGTTATATAGCCTGAAAGCAGTGGGATAATGCAACCGGTTATATAGCCTGAAAGCAGTGGGATAATGCAACCGGTTATATAGCCTGAAAGCAGTGGGATAATGCAACCGGTTATATAGCCTGAAGCAGGGAAATGCAACCGGTTATATAGCCTGAATGGGATAATGCAACCGGTTATATAGCCTGAAAGCAGTGGGATAATGCAACCGGTTATATAGCCTCGTGGGATAATCGGTTGTATAGTTGATAATGTTATATAGCCTGAAAGCAGTGGGATAATCGGTTATATCCAAGCTGGCCTGAAAACAGTGGGATTTGGTTGTATAGCCTGAAAGGTGATAATGCAACCGGTTATATAGCCTGAAAGAGTGGGATAATGCAACCCCCAGTGGGATAATGCAACCGGTTACCTCATCTCGTTGTTGAAACTCAAATCGTCCAAGCTGGGACTTTGGTTTCGGTGTCTAACGAATACCCCTCCCTCCTCACCCCCCCCCGCCCTGCAAAAAAAAGGGTGGGAGGGAATAAAACAGAAAAACAGAGGGAAGCTGCTTCGAAACGTTGAAACTAGCGTCACAGCTCCTTTCTATTTGCAACACGTACAACAGAATGTCAAAATGGATATAATGTTATCTTGTGTTAGCGAATTGCAAAGCGTTTGTGCTAAGACGATCGAGTGTGTGTGTGTGTTTGTGTTTGTGTGTTTTAGTGTGTGTGTATGTGTGTGTGTGTGATAGATAGATAGATAGATAGGTAGGTAAGTAGGTAGGTAGGTAGGCAGGTAGGTCGATGGATGGATGGGTGAATGAATTAATGGATGGATGGATAGATAGACAGTTAAATATATAGATAGATTGATAAATAGACTAATAGATAGATAGACAGACAGAACGAGAGAGTGTGTGTGTGTGTGTGTGTGTGTAAGAGAGAGAGAGAGAGAGAGAGAGAGAGAGAGAGAGAGAGAGAGACAGACAGAGACAGAGACAGAGACAGAGACAGAGACAGAGACAGAGACAGAGACAGAGAGAGAGAGACAGACAGACAAACAGAAATACAGACAAACAGACAGACATAAGGGGTGCACTGGGTATTCATTAAAACAATAATAATAATAATAATAATATTCATTAAATTAACAATAATAATAATAATAACAATAATAATAATAATAATAATAATAATAATAATAATAATAATAATAATAATAATAATAATAATAATAGTAAAAGAGGTTCATCACAAAGATCGAATCGCTTGAAAAATACGTTGTAATACGCACTGTAGTGTAAGACTGCAAATGCAGTGTGGATTCAGTCTCCTCGGTTTCCACTGGCGACTTTAGGATAGTTTCGGGATTGATTTCATTACGCAATCATAGTGATATTCCAAAATGGAGGCAATGCACGGTAGTGATATTCCAAAATGGAGGCAATGCACTGTAGTGATATTCCAAAATGAGGCAATGCACCATAGTGATATTCCCATAGTGAAAAATGAGGCAATGCACTGTAGTGATATTCCAAAATGAGGCAATGCACTGTAGTGATATTCAAAATGAGCAATGCAATGCAGGCAATGCATAGTGATATTCCAAAATGAGGCAATGCACCATAGTGATATTCCAAAATGAGACAATGCACCGTAGTGATATTCCAAAATGAGGCAATGCCTGATATTCCAAAATGAGGCAATGCACCATAAATTCCAAAATGGAGGCAATGCACTGTAGTGATATTCCAAAATGGAGGCAATGCACCGTAGTGATATTCCAAAATGGGGGCAATGCACCGTTGGGCGTAAAGCCTCTGTAGCTCTAGATCTACACCCGACCGAAAATGTAAAAATAAAGGACTTTGCTTTCAAAATTAAGCCGGAAATTGGGCAATCTCAATACATATACGTGATTTGAGTCGCAGAATTCTGAATTTAAAGCAAAGCTTTTCATATCTCTCTCTCCCTCTCTCTCCCTCTCCCTCTCTCCCCTCTCTCTCTCTCTCTCTCTCTCTCTCTCTCTCTCTCTCTGTCTCTCTCTCTCTCTCTCTCTCTCTCTCTCTCTGTCTCTCTCTCTCTCTCTCTCTCTCTCTCTCTCTCTCTCTCTCTCTCTCTCTCTCTCTCTCTCTCTCTCTCTCTCTCTCTCTCTCTCTCTCTCTCACGTCCCCATAGACAATATAAACAACAACAAAAACTTCTTTGATTCGTGACTTGGTCAAAATGTTCATTCTTTATTGTGTCAACAAGAGTGTAAAAAAGCCATTCAACATTGTCTGCTTCATTGATTTACCATAGGACACATTCATGTAATAAGATGAACATTCGTAAATATTAAAGAAAAATAATTTTTAACACCTTGGTAAATTCAAATGAATTATTAAAATCGTTCCTATTCTTCGTGGGATAAACATAATCAGGTTGAACTGGGGAAGGCACAAGGTTCGGAAATGAAAATGACGATAACAACGTTTATTTGTTATTGTTTAAACACTAACAGATCAAAGGTAGAATGATCAGACAGGGAAAGGGGAAGGAACAGGTAGGGGTGGACTTGATCAAGGGGAGTTTGGGGAGGGGAGGGGGGGGGCAAATATGGTTTGGTTTATCTGTTCACTTGCTTTGGGGTAGGTAAATGTTTTAAACCTCATCGATTAAATTAAAGCACCAAAATTAAATTTACGGAAACTTAAAGCCTGCTTCTCTTTATTTGTTTTTCGTTTTGTTTTTCACATATTATTCTGATAGAAAATAAATATAAACTATAAAATATTTATATATATGATTATGTTATAACAAAACAAAATGAGAGGTAAAAAGGGGGTTTATAATATGACACATTTCAATAAGGTTAAATAACAATTAACATCACACTTCAGTTATAAAGCACCAAGATCGGATTGTAAAACTAAATTAAAAATCATACGTTTGCCATATTTTCAAGTCGGGAAAGATGTATTCTTATGATAAAACAAACATTGTTTAAAAATAACATGGAAACAATGTACTAAAAGTTCATGCAGCAAAACAATTTATATAAGAATAAGAATACTGAAAACATTGAAATGAGTTGAGAAAAATGAAATGAGTTGAGAGAAAATGAAATGAGTTGAGAGAAAATGAAATGAGGAGAGAAAATGAAATGAGTTGGGAAAAAATGAAATGAGTTGAAAGAAAATGAAATAAGTTGAGAGAAAATGAAATGAGTTGAGAGAAAATAAAATGAGTTGAGAGAACAATATCATTGAGGATTGGTGTTGGTTTCGAAAAAGTTTCTTTTCGATCACTGGCTTCATATTTGTCTTATTTCTGTTTAAAGCGTTTATGACGATTCCTATACATCGAGGACAGTCACATTAAATATATATGGGGCTCTTTCATAAATGGAGCAAATCCAGAAAAGTTGTGTTCTAAGGGCCATGCAGTAAGCATGTGGTCAACCTTAATGTAAGTTAGGCATCCTTAAAAGGACACAGATCTTTGGATTTCTTATAAGATAGCGATTTATCTTTATAGTTGGTGAACATAGGAAGATGTGTAAACACACTACATATGTTTTGGAGGCAACGTTTATAAATAAATTAAATTCTAATAAACATAACAGGTGTGTTAAGTGTGAGTGGTCACAGGTAAAACAAAAGTGCCATAAGGTGTGATGTAATGTGCTGTATGTAGCCTATGTGTAGATACAGGTAAAACACTGCGAGCGAAGGTAAAGAGACAGACGGACAGCAAATAAAGGGACATGTCATAAAAAGGTGACACAAGCAAAGGCACACCTGCGAATGCAGGCAAGACAGGCAAGACAGACAAGACAGGCAAGACAGACAAGACAGACAAGACAGGCAAGACAGGCAAGACAAGACAGACAAGACAGGCAAGACAGACAAGACAGACAAGACAGACAAGACAGGCAAGACAGGCAAGACAGGCAAGAAGACAAGACAGACAAGACAGACAAGACAGACAAGACAGGCAAGCATGAGGATAGAACGTTAGTTAGTTCCTCAGTTTTGTATATTTGTTCTTTTCATTATTGTTGTAGGCCATAATGGTCACGGAATGGTATATTTGTTCTTTTCATTATTGTTGTAGGCCATAATGGTCACGGAATGGTATAAAGTATTCATGTTTTGTCGTAGAGAACTTTGCGTGGGCATAGCAAAAGATGGGAAACCAGCCTATCGTAGACACTTTCACAAAATAAATTGATAACATAGGCAAAATTGAGTCAGATGTATCATCTTGACATCGAATTAGAAATTGTAAGTTAAAAAATGACAAGAAAAACCAAAGGATTGTTATAGTTGTATATAAATAAACAAAGGTGTAAACAACATAAGCGACTAGATACAAAGTTATTAACAGTAAATAAATCTGGAAGATCCACTTCTAGAATAAATTAACTAAATAATGTATGTCAAAGGTAAACAGACTCTAAAATGTGTACGATAAAAGCCATTTTCGCAACGTTATATAAAATAAGTTAAATCAACAGTATAATATTCAAATAATCCTTGCTAACAAGTTACATGTGTAAAGTGCGCATGCTCCATTTGACTAGGAAAAAAGGTCATTTCCGGTTTCCTAAGCACAACATTTTAAATTTACTTATTATTAGAAGCATGAGCTATTTTAAGTTGTTTTGATTCAACATATCATGACAGCAACAGTGTTATCTTAAAACAAAAATGACGATACAAATTGCTAAGTGTCATGTGCATATGATATATCATAATACATTACATGATATTTCAAAAGGTGAGTCTCCTCAACATTCCATTAGATCTAACATTCCTAACTGGTTTTGATTCAACAATCAACAAAATTATCACAAATTCGGGCAAGTATTTATTACAAAAAGAACATTTCAGCACTTTACAAAAACAAAAGGTCACAATTGTATACAAAATGTATTAAAGTAACTAAGAAATGTGATGCCGATGTGGCAAGAGGTTTATAGTTCCTTGGACCCAGTGCAGTGTCCAATAGGCTTCTAGCTGCTAGCTTGATTCAAATCACGCTGTTAGTGTTAGCTACGGTCACAATAATATTTGTGTCACAACAATAGGCCTATCCAAAGACACAAGCGTGGCTTTGTCAACCACTTTGTGACAGGTTTTCCGTATGACGTATTTGCTGAGTTCCACAGTCTTCAATGAATGTCACATTGAAACTACTCGTATATAGAGTGTCTTGGTCATCCCATTCAGCATCTCCGTTGATATCTTGTGGTGCAACCACGAGGAGTTGTTTTGCCAATGTCAGCAATCACTGAGTTGGTCTTTACGGTGGCTTTGGAACTTTTTGAGTTCGAGCCGAGATTAGTCCGGGGCCTGCAGCGTCTGACAGCGGAGGTGTTTGGCCAATGTGGGCCACACGGGGGTGTTGCTGTCAATTAGGTGTCGGGGTGAACTCTGTCGACAGTCTCCATACAAACCATGACGCACTAGTACTAGGCGATAAGCGCAAAGGATGACATTCCGTGCAAAATGTTCAATCATCTTTGTCGTCTCCAAGGACTTCGTACAGGAAGTTGGGAACGTTCATGAATTTGTTGGCTGGCGTCACGGTTGCCTCTGGCTCGGGCTGCTTTGGAATAAAGCCTACCTCTTCGAGTTCATCCAAATAGGAATACCATTCGGGGATTGGTTCTGAAATGGTGGCGCTAAGACCAGTTTCTGAGCACATGACTGCTGATGATGATGACACTCCACTTGTTGTTGTTGTGGCTGTTGTGCAGTCCATCGAAGAGGTCGAGCTAACAACCTCCATAGTGGATTCCTCTTCTGCTGGAGCAAATTCGTTGAATGACGTCAGAGAGAACAAAGGAGCTGGAGATGCCGCGGTTGATGAAGATGGCGTGGTATTTAGATATCCCATAGAACTGGAAGGGGCCGGTGAGGAACTCAAAGGAGAATCTGTGTTCCTAGGTACGATCATGAATGGAGAAGGTGAAGGTGTATTTAAAGTGTTAGTTGAACTCAAACAATGCACTGTAGTTAAATTGTTCAATTTTGTATGAGGGTCCATAATGTTAGATTTCTGAGAACTGAATTCCTGCATGAATGCCATATCACCATATGTTGTGTTTAAAGTGTTTATTGGAACTTCATGCGATACTTTGTTAATGGCAGGGTCTGAAAGAGCTCTTTTCTGAGACTGAGAATTGAAGGACTGAAATAACGGCAAATCAACATTGTTATCATCGGAGGAATAACTGCTAGTATCATCCATGTTCATTGCAGATGAGAGTTCCGGGGCGGTTATACTCGAAACAGATGGTACTATGGACAACGGCCTGCCACTAAAAAGTCCTAGGTTGCAGGCATTTTGAGTTAAATCAGTGGATGAGGAAGGAAACAAGGTGGTAGGAAAGAGAATGATTTAGGGTTGTGTTCACTGCCCATGCCACAGTCTCTTGCCCGAAGGGAGGAGACTATTTCATCCACTTGGCGACCGCCTTCCGTGGGGCTAGCCTGATGTTGGGCCTTCTTAGTCATGAATGCTGGGTTGCTGTTTGAACGGACACGAGACACGGATACTGATCCTGAACTAGCTTGGGAAACGGTAAGCCCCAACAGAGAAAGATCAGCTGATGTGTATACGCCTTCCGCTGTTTTATCCACTTGAGTGGCCGAGCTGTATTGCAAGGGTTGAGATTCAGAGGATGAATTCATGCCCCGCATGCATTTCATTGGAGGTTCGCTCTGGATTCTTGTCACTGGGGATTGTGTTGAGTAAAAAATGAGAATTTTCTCCACCTCCATGCTGTTGTTGCGTGAATCGTACATGGGGCTGAATTTGTTGTTGTTGTTGTTGTTGTTGTTGTTGCTGTTGTTGTTGTTGAACATTTGATAACGATTGTGACTGAAATCCCAAACTTTTTTGTTGACTGGTCGTAGGGAAAGTGCGATACGAAGAATGACCTTCAACCTTTGACTGTGGTTGAAGATGCAACCGTTGAGATGGGAACTGAGAGCTCGGTGTACACTGCGATGGTGAAGATGATGACATTGTCTCGAGGGAATTCGACGTATTGAATACTGCAGATGGCATAGCATTGTGTTGCTGATGCATCTTGTGTTGGTAAGTAATTTGTTGTGGTTGTTCTTGTTGTTGTTGTTCTTGTTGTTCAAAATGGCCTGAATAGCTTCCGGTATTATCTAAATCGAAAGCTAATTGCCTTTTCAAAACAGTCGCTTTGAATTGTCTTCCAGGTTGTGTCGGCGATAGATTTGGGAGACAGGACGGGGATACGTCATCAGTAGATGCCACTGACTGCTGCGTAGACGTCATTAGCGATGAGGAACAGGCTCCACTGGGGTAATTCAGACGCTGTTGCTGCTGTTCATGCTGTTGCTGTAGCTGTTGGGCTCTCTTGGCGTGTTGAACTTGATGGCTGTGTCTTGAAACGTCTTCGCTGGCTAGCATTTTATGGAGGGAGTCCGGCACTTTGGCTCCAGTGTCCAGCTGTTTACACCAATGTCTAAACTATAAGAGAAGAACAAAAATCACCAAATTGTATGCTAAATCGGCTTTTATTCGTATCAAGAATAAAACATAACATGGAAATAAATGAACGACTCTACAGCTACAAAACGTTTTTATTGACTTGGTGCGAACAATGGAGATCTGGAGGATATTTTTTCTCTTTATGCTTTTTTTTTTATCCATTTTTTTTTTCTTTCTTCTTCCCTTAACTCCAATAAAAATGTGAAGCGATAAAAACAAACCCGGGTGTCTGGCTTGCTTCAGAGCGTACACCTGAAGCAATTCTTTTGTTATCTGGTATCAGTGTGGACGTTGAGAGGGAGAGGGTGAGGGTGGGGGTGGGGGTAGAAGGTACTCGCATAAAAGAAATAATCGACTACATAAAGATCGAAATAGAAAAAGCGGCTGATAAAATAATTAACGATAGGCTCAAACCGATGAGTTTCAAGAAACGCCGGACATGGAAATCAAATACCGTCCCTTTGAAAGTGATCTTTTAGATACGATTTGCTTTCTCTATCTCCTACAGTATAGTGTGGAGTGAAAGCAAAGACGAGTGCCGAGGTAAATTGTCAGTCGATCGAGAAAAAAGTAGGCCAATTATCTAGGCCTTAACTGTGGTTTGTGAAACCAGGCTAAAAGATACGATTCTTGGAAGCTGTCGTTTCTAAGGAGACATTACCACCCTTCCCCTGCCACCCTCCCCTCATCTTTTCCAGGGTGCTTTCTCTCCTCTCTCTCTCTCTCTCTCTCTCTCTCTCTCTCTCTCTCTCTCTCTCTCTCTCTCTCTCTCTCTCTCTCTCTCTCTCTCTCTCTCTCTCTCTCTCTCTCTCTCTCTCTCTCTCTCTCTCTCTCTCTCTCTCTCTCTCTCTCTCTCTCTATCTCTCTATCTATCTATATCTCTCTCTCTATATATATATATATATATATATATATATATATATATATATATATATATATATATATATATATATATATATATATATATATATATATATATATATATATGTATGTATGTATATATATTTCTGTTCACATTTGACACTCGATTCACAACGAACTCAACAATTCTTCAACTTTATCTATTTCCTTCTCAATCATTCATACATGCCATCATTCTTGCCGTAGTGTTCACGCCCGGTGGTTGGAGACGACAAAATATGGAAGGAAAGGAACGAAAACAACAAACCAACAGCCAACAAATGTGAAAAAAAACACAACAAACAAAACAGCACCCTATTCAACCCCTCACTCCTTTATAAATACATAAATACGTAAACAAATAAATAATAAGTAAATAAATAAATGAATAAATAAATAAACATTTGTTTAAAAGCCCTAACAAAACAAGAAACCAAACCAAAAACAACCATCTACTGACAAAGCAAAACAAAACCAAACAGATACGTGTACTAACATGACACACACACACACACACACACACACACACACGAGGTGATGACAAACTGAGTGTCTTTAGACTGTAGACATGACAAGACAACTCACCATCTCCAACTCATCCTTGAGGGCAAGCACCGCCTTTTCTCTGTTCACCACCAGCTCTTCCAAGTACTGATAGCGGAGTTTCTTTCTGGCTCGACACTCCTTGGCACTCTGTCGGCTTCTTTCCAATTTGGCACGTTCGTCGATTTTGGCCGGTTTTCGGCCGGGCCGTTTTGCCAGCCTTTTTACTCATGCCCTTGTTACTGCCCTTAGCGTTGCTGGAAGTACTGCTGTGACCGCCGGGTCTGTTGCCGGTCGCGTTGGTTCCGGCACTGGAACTCACTGCGTTAGAAGTTGTTGACGTACAAGTGGTCGTCTCTCTGCTGTTTTCGTCACTTTGGCCAGATATCATGTCAACGTACGATCGAGTGCTTGAAATCTGCAAGAAGAAGTAAAAACACAACACACCGAAAATAAACAATAAGATATTTTCAATTATTGTCGTTACTTGTACATTGTGTAGATCTATTTGTGAAAATGTATCATAATATTATGTGCACGTACAAATACTGGTATGTAGAGAGAGAGAGAGAGAGAGAGAGAGAGAGAGAGAGAGAGAGAGAGAGAGAGAGAGAGAGAGAGAGAGAGAGAGAGTGAGAGAGGGTGAGAGAGAGAGTGAGAGAGAGAGCGAGAGAGAAAGGGGAGAGAGATGAGGAGGAGGAGGAAGAGGAAGGATACGAATGAGATAAATTGACATGACGGCATCCACCTTTTTTTATTTTTTATTTGTAAGCGCTATACCATTAACTCATCAGCCAGTGAGTTTGACAATGCACGCAGTCATCCGTGACTACCAGTGTCAAAGTCCTAACCTTGCCCGTTACATATAGCTGTATGATATGGTATGTGCTGGTTGAACGATCTCAAAGGTCAGTGATGCTTTAGACAACTTTACCACTTAATACATTCAACCTCCCTCCTTCGCGGAGCTGCGTCTATCTTTAGATTTTAAAGTCAAGTCATGCCTTTCCATGACTCATGATCACAAGCTAAATATATAACATTCGATTCACGAACGTTGTGTCATTTATAACAATGCATTAGATTTTGATATAGAAGAATTTTATCTGCCAGTATCACAAGATCAACATTCAAGTATTGTATCAAGCTCTGTGTCCAAGCTTGACAAACGAACCAACCCAAAAACAAACAAACAAAAAACCAGTAAAAAAATACTTCGTCAGCACTATATCCGTACAGGGACAACAACCGGGATCAGCACTTTGATACGTTTCAACATGAATTACTTCCCCTAGACAAGGAAAGCGGTTTACTTTACTGGCTAGAGCATGAGACTATAAAATAGAACTGGATCTATCGTATTACATGAACGCCAAACTTTAATTAAACGAATAAACAAACCTAATTAAGAAAGAAATTTTAAAAAATATTTAAAAAAACGACAGCTGACACGATCGTTTACACCATACTGTAATTTGAAAACCATTTACATAATAACATTTTTAAAAACAAAACCGACAAGCAATTTTTTTTCCATTTCGGTTTCAATATCTCACCCATTGATTCCTTTGCCAATCGAAATTACACATGTTTGATGAAATGATGAGATTTGATGACGTTACACAGCAAACCAAGCCCGAAGTATGCAGTAAAAAGTCGGTCCTTTTGCCCGATGAGAATACTATTGTCAGTGAAAAAATATGAAAAGTTTTTTTTTTTTAAATTTATTAATAATTTAAAAAACTCAAACAACTGTAAACTTGTAGAAATCCTTACAACCTAACGCTAGTAGTAGTAGTAGTATCATTTGAATAACCAAATCCACATTGTCGTAAAGTTAACAACATTTCACAAGCAGTCATTTCACTTTCACCACGAATAAGCCGATGTTCGCTGTTCATGCCCTCTTGACTGAATAGCAATAGCCAAGTTCTCGTTGAGTTTTTATCCAGTGATGTGGGCTGACTTGCGTAATACACCTACGACACGTTGAATGAATCTCGGAAATCGCAAGGATTTTGAGTGAGTGATAAAATCCCGGAAATAAATAGAAGATTAAAAAAAAACACAAAGAAACAAAACAAAACAAAAAAAAACATCGCTGCGTTTATCCACAATGCGAAACGGGAAAACGACGTTCTAGATTAGTGGCTGCTATTTCATGAGGCAAGGACGTCACACTAGTTGCATTGACGTTTGGCAGACGACACATGGGTCAAGAGGTTCCTATGAAGTATATGTAGCATGCTTCCATGTAACGGCACAAAATGTTCGTCTTACGTAATCGCTCCCTTTCTCTCTCTCTCTCTCTCTCTCTCTCTCTCTCTCTCTCTCTCTCTCTCTCTCTCTCTCTCTCTCTCTCTCTCTCTCTCTCTCTCTCTCTCTCTCTCTCTCTCTCTCTCTCTCTCTCTCTCTCTCTCTCTCTCTCTCTCTCTCTCTCTCTCTCTCTCCCTCTCTCTCTCTCTCTCTCTCTCTCTCTCTCTCTCTCTCTCTCTCTCTCTCTGGAAGTATGTGACTGTACGTGTGTGTGTTGACGTGTGTGTTTTGTTTGCACACTCATGGAGGAATCGTGATGAGTGTACGTGTGTAGGTGGGGATATTTGAAGGAGCTGTTTATGTCACTGCCTTTGTTGGTTTAACTTCTGTTTGCTGGGGTGAGACTGAGATTGTCAATATCCATGTAAAGGGAATATAATATAATATCTTATGGAAATACAATCTTCAAAAACAAAATAAAAAAATAAGTTAATAAACAAATAAATGAATAAATATATATATATATATATATATATATATATATATAGATAAATATATAAATAAATAAATAAATAAAAAAGGAAAGCATAAGACCACTAATCATTTCTCGGGACGAATCAATGTGCCTGAACCGCCCACCCCGCCCTGTTTATTCTGGTCCGTTTGTGGTACATGTATATAAGTTTACTGTTACGTGGGCGAAGAGCAACTCGGCAAAAACCACAGCCGTGGATGCGCCATGTTGTTGGGTTTAACTTTGACCTTCGCACCGGTACACTAAAAGAAAGAGAGAAAACAACCCAAAGCAGCAGTGAGAGCCAGAGGTCATTAAGTACACAAGTTTTCATGCACATGCCAGGAGAGGCGGAAAAGGTAGACTAATGCTAGTGGCTGGTGTGATACTGTATCCTTCTCTCTGGTGTCACTAGAAAGACACACAGACAGACACACACAGACAGACACACATAGACAGACACACACACACATATACTTACAAAAAGAAAGTGTTTAAAGTTAAAGCGCAAACGCCAACAAACTGATGTAAAATTAATAAAACACAAGGTACATGTATAGGCTTATTCATCGTATAGACTTTGATAAGTTTACGACTTCTGCAGCACAATGTTTGGACTTGTAAATAATTCTTCAGTTGTTTTGTTTTGTTATAAGACAGTGAGATCCTAATTGACTACACCGTGTGACGTGACTGTGGTTGAGTGCAAGCCAGGACACACCTCCAACGAATTCAAGTCAAGTGCTCTGGCTCTCCCATGAGTACTGTGAGTAGGCCTACATGGATTCTTTTTTTCATTTGCGGAGATTTTCCGAAATCTTTCCGTGGCTATGATGAGCGTCAGTCCATGGTTTCCCATCCCGTTGTCAGCCCCTCTTTTGCCCACATCGCCACAATTTATATATACATGTGTGTGTGTGTGTGTGTGTGTGTGTGTGTGTGTGTCATATACAAAAAAGACATTCATTATATGTATACAAAACAAAACGAATGAAAACTAACTAAATTGACGCGCACACAACAATTTTGGCTTCATGTTGACTACAGCAGAATCACATCTCGGTAAAGTTTTCGTTTTTTTTTCTCTGTGTTACGGTATTTTGTTGTCGTGGGGTGGGAGGGGCTGTTGTGTTTAGCTTTCAGGTTTGTTTTTACCTCCACGTGTTGGAAATACTCATAAGCGTTCTGCCGTGCCCTTAATGAGCAGGGGTGGTGAAATGTGGGAAATGTGGGAAATGTGGGAATGGGAAACCTTAGCATAGCCAACTGATAACGATGTCTTGTACTACGACGCTACCAGTTCCGATGTGAACCCATGACTTGGGTGGCCAGTAATAGCGGGGTGGGGGTGGGTTAAGAGGCCCCTAGC
>JAXRKP010000838.1:77500-175000 GCA_037039925.1 Doris montereyensis
AACACCAAGGGAGAAAGGCAGAGAAACTACTACGTGCAATATATCAAAACGCATGCAAGTCAAAACAGGTGCCAAACGACTGGAAGAAGGGAACGGTAGTACCAATACACAAGACAGTAGCAACTATGGAATGCGCAAACTATAGAGGGATATCCCTATTTAGCGTTCCAGGAAAGTTAATGCCAGGATTCTAGAAATGCGAGTATGGAAAAGAGTAGAGGATCAGATTGAAAACTCCAGAGTGGATTTAGACTAGGAAGAAGTGTAGAAAATTTCCTTGAGAGAAACATTGACTTGCACCTGTTTTTTTTTTTACTTTAAAAAAGGTATTTTACATTTTGAGGAGGGACGAACTATGGCGGTCCTAAAAAGAACACAATGTAGAGCAACATTGAATAGAAGCCATTAAAAGTCTTTACGATACACTAACATTTGCAGTGAGAGTAGCTGGAAATGTATCAGAATAATTTGATATAGATATAGGAGTAAGACAGGGCTGTATCCTAAGTCTTCTTTTCTTTATTACATTTATGGATTCAGTCGCAAAGGCATCCTCAAAAATGAAGAAAATGAATGTAGGTATGTGGAAGCTCAAACCAATAAATGCATCAATGCTTTCATTGCCGATGATTTAGTTCTGTTTTGAAAAATCAGAAAGGGATCTTGTCGAATATTACTATGGTGAATTAAATAAAAGAGGACAGAGAGTAAATGCAAAAAAACCCAAACAATGCTAGTAACTAGGAAAGCTAAAACACAAAATCTTAAATTAGGCAGGAGATTTTAGAACAGGTTCAAAACCACTATTACCTAAGCGTAATGATTAAGTCAGAGTAAACACTAAGACAAGAAATCAGCCAGAGAATTCAAAAGGCAAGTGCAATATATAACCACCTAGGAAAGACATTTGTAGGTAAACAAGAATTGTCAACAAAAACTAAAATGGCAGTATACAACACAGTTTATTGTGCTACTCTCCTCTGTGGCAGCGAAACCTGGACCTTAGACAGTAGGGAATACAGTAGAGTACAGGCAACTGAAATAAATTACCAAAGAAGAATAGAAGGGGAAACTATAAGAAACACAACAATATGAGATCAAACCAAAGTAGATAGCATTAAAACAAAGATAGAAATAAATCAACTGAGCTGTTTTGGGCATGTTAACAGAATGAATGACAATAGAATAGCTATATCAGTATACAGTGCTAACACTCAAGGTAAAATACCAAAAGGCAGACCTCTGAGAAAGTGGAAGATGATATAAATGAGGCATAAAAGCAAAAAGTTTAACTTTTTGGAAGGAAACAGAAAATGTCAGAAAGATCATTTCGGGCATCTAAACCCATACAACAGAAGATAGAATGAGAGCTGATAAAGAAAGAAAGAATTATTGTTATTATTATTATTATTATTATTATTATTATTATTATTATTATTATTATTATTATTATTATTATTATTATTATTATTATTATTATTATTATTATTATTATTATTATTATTATTATTATTATTATTATTATTATTATTATTATTATTATTATTATTATTAATTATTAATATTATCATTATCATTATCATTATCATTATTATTATTATTATTATTATCATTATTATTATTATTATTATTATTATTATTATTATTATTATTATTATTATTATTATTATTATTATTATTATTATTATTATTATTAACAATATTTATTATTATTATTATTATTATTATTTTTAATATTATTTTTATTATTATTATTATTATTATTATTATTATTATTATTATTATTATTATTATTATTATTATTATTATTATTATTATTATCGTTGTTACTAGCTGTAGGCGTCCAAGCTAACTGATTAAATTGTAAATAAAATGTTTGTTCAATCTTTTTCGGCGCCCTCGGGGTGACCAACAAATACACATCACGCTATTGGCTAGTGGAGTCTATGTGTAACTATACAAATACACGTCACGCTATTGGCTAGTGAATTCTATGTGTAACTATACAAATACACGTCACGCTATTCGCTAGTGGAGTCTATGTGTAACTATACAAATACACGTCATGCTATTGGCTAGTGAGTCCACGTAACTATACAAATACACGTCACGCTATTGGCTAGTGAAGTCCACGTGTAACTATACAAATACGTCACGTCACGCTATTACACGTCACGCTATAGGCTAGTGAAGTCCACGTGTAACTATACAAATACACGTCACGCTATGGGCTAGTGAAGTCCATGTGTAACTATACAAATACACGTCACGCTATTGGCTAGTGAAGTCCACGTGTAACTACAAATACGTCACGCTATAGGCAAGTCCACGTGTAACTATACAAATACACGTCACGTTAATGGCTAGCGAAGTCCATGTGTAACTATACAAATACACGTCACGCTATTGGCTAGTGAAGTCCACGTGTAACTATACAAATACACGTCACGCTATTGGCTAGTGAAGTCCATGTGTAACTATACAAATACACGTCACGCTATTGGCTAGTGAAGTCCATGTGTAACTATACAAATACACGTCACGCTATAGGCTAGTGAAGTCCACGTGTAACTATACAAATACACGTCACGCTATAGGCTAGTGAAGTCCATGTGTAACTATACAAATACACGTCACGCTATTGGCTAGTGAAGTCCACGTGTAACTATACAAATACACGTCACGCTATAGGCTAGTGAAGTCCACGTGTAACTATACAAATACACGTCACGTTAATGGCTAGCGAAGTCCATGTGTAACTATACAAATACACGTCACGCTATTGGCTAGTGAAATCCACGTGTAACTATACAAATACACGTCACGCTATTGGCTAGTGAAGTCCACAGGTAACTATACAAATACACGTCACGCTATTGGCTAGTGAAGTCCACAGGTAACTATACAAATACACGTCACGCTATTGGCTAGTGAAGTCCATGTGTAACTATACAAATACACGTCACGCTATTGGCTTATGAAGTCCATGTGTAACTATACAAATACATGTCACGCTAGTGGCTAGTGAAGTCCACTGGTAACTATACAAATACACGTCACGCTATTGGCTAGTGGAGTCCACGTGTAATTTTTACCCTACAACATTCTGTCTACCGAACTAACTTTGGCGCGGTTATGAGAAAGCAAAAAAGAAAGATAATAATAAATTTGTTTTAAATTGGGTTGTTCTATAGATAGATACATTCGATCCTAGATTCGATCCTAGACCGATGGAATCATAATGCATCGGCTCTGACCGCGCCACACTAAACATAGGGCTATTGTGGCTGATACTGTTTCGATGTTTAAAAAGCATGACTTCAAAATGACTGCTGACTAGATCTAGATCTAGAACTACACAGATCGGAAACTGGGTCATTTTGTCGTTCATGATTATGACTTGAAAAATAAATTACATAGCAATTAAACTCGTGCTAGAAAGGGGGTCCTATTTTTGACCTCATTTTAAATTCTAAAACTTTGGAAAATTAAATCACTCACGAAGTAGCTTGAAATTTTAAAAACGATTGGTTGCATACACTGAATCGATACATTTTGCAACTATTTAAAAACGATTGGTTGCACACATTGAATTGATACATTTTGCAACTATTTAAAAACGATTGGTTGCATACATTGAATTGATACTGAATTGATACATTTTGCAACTATTTAAAAACGATTGGTTGCATACATTGAATCGATATATTTTGCAACTATTTAAAAACGATTGGTTGCACACATTGAATCGATACATTTTGCAACTATTTAAAAACGATTGGTTGCATACATTGAATCGATACATTTTGCAACTATTTAAAAACGATTGGTTGCACACATTGAATCGATACATTTTGCAACTGTTTAAAAACGATTGGTTGCACACACTGAATTGATACTGAATTGATTTATTTTGCAACTATAAAATTATCCCTACCTTGAGATGTGGTCTTCGGATAGCAAAAAGATAAAAGCGTTGGATATGAACACAATAAAGGCTCCCGGATTATTTAAAAAAAACAAATTGATTATTATTATCATTATTATTTTGTGACACATACGTCGGGCAGAAAAACACCATGTGGGCCTACTGACAAACAAGCAAGCAGACATACTGACAGATGGGCAAACGAGGAGGGACTACACACAAATCACATACACAGAAACATAAACTGACGCTGACAGACAAACATGTTGATGGAGCCAGAGAGAAAAGTAGTCTGAATAAAGAGAGTGATTATCAACGTGACAGACAGAAACACACATGCAAAGCCACACAAAGCAATGGGCTCCATAGACGCCGTTCTCGCAGCCATACTACAATTTAACCCAAGCCGCATTGGGGGAGTCTAAGAGGCGATTTGATAGAAGATGACGTGACCATGGCAACCATTAGGGCCTACTCTATTGACGTCAATACTTCAAACGTTTAGAGGATTAAAAAGGAACCGTTTTGAGAGAGAGAGAGAGAGAGAGAGAGAGAGAGAGAGAGAGAGAGAGAGAGAGAGAGAGAGAGAGAGAGAGGGAGAGAGAGAGAGGGAGAGAGGAGGGAGGGAGGGAGGAGAGGGAGAGAGGGAGAGAGAGGAGAGAGGGAGAGGGAGAGAGAGAGAGAGAGAGAGAGAGAGAGAGAGAGAGAGAGAGGAGAGAGAGAGAGAGAGAGAGAGAGAGAGAGAGGAGGGAGAGAGGGAGAGAGAGAGAGAGAGAGAGAGAGAGAGAGAGAGAGAGAGAGAGAGAGAGAGAGAGAGAGAGAGAGAGAGAGAGAGAGAGAGAGAGAGAGAGAGAGAGAGAGAGAGAGAGAGAGAGAGTTGCACACGAGCTTGACACCCTGTTTGGTGCACACGGGTAAACACGTGACGTAGCGTCGGTAGTAAGGTCATGACATATCCAGGAAGTGCGTCTCTGACGTCATTTGATGTTTTTCAAACACAACGGAACTCTATTGACCTACTTCCGCTAAGGGTGTTGTTTTCGTGAAAAATCATTGTAGTGGTTATTGGAGGCCTCGATTACTTGATATCAAAACAATTTATTAAGTCGGGCGGGAAACAAACAAGTAGGCTGTTGTTGTTCCACGCCTTTAACACATTGTACGTGTTTACCACATACAACTGCAATATTATCCCTGACTACTAAAAACATTTCGCTTCATTTAAACAATAAGGTTAATCACCCAGACTTTAAAAAGCAAAAAAGCAAGCAGCAAACAGTTGCGCTGTCGCAGACCGCTTTTATATTATGAAAACAATAAAATATATTTCGCAAGTGTTTTGTTGTTGTTTAATTCTTCTTCTTCTTCTTCACTTCACAGAGAGAGAGAGAGAGAGAGAGAGAGAGAGAGAGAGAGAGAGAGAGAGAGAGAGAGAGAGAGAGAGAGAGAGAGAGAGAGAGAGAGAGAGAGAGAGGGGGGGGGGGGGAGATGGTAAAAGAGAGACAGGGACAGCGATATAAATATATATATATATTGCTATGTGTAGAGGGTTGGGATCTCGATAAGAATAGAATTCGTCGGTCAGCGGGCGCGCACGCGCCACCTCAGTTCGAGGATGGAACTAAATTGGTGCCGGGCTCCAAAATTATATTTCTTTTGTACATGCAAAGAAGAGACTATTTTTGTAGAGTTAACTAAGTTTTTTCTTGGTTCTCATTACCAGAGGGTTCCACAGAAAGCGAGACGTAGGAAAAAAATACCACAGGCTGCGAGTGGTGTCACCAGCGGGGAACACTGATAGTGAACGGCCCTGCAGGGAAGTGTAGTGTGAAACTAATGTGCGTGTGTGTGTGTGTGTGTATGTGTATGTGTGCGGGTGTGTGTGCATGTGTGTGTGCATGTGTGTGTATGTGTATGTGTGCGTGCGTGTGTGCGTGTGTGTATATGTGTGCGTATGTGTGTGTGCGCGCGCGTGTGTGTGTGCATGTATGTGTGTTGGGTAAAGCAAGTCGGTGTGATGGGTGTATTGCAAAGAAATCATAGTAGATCCAGTACCTTCTTGGCGTATTGCAATATTTTACAGGTGGTCCCTGGTACCAAAAAACCAAGCCGAACACGCCCCTGTATACATGTATTAATGTATTGATTTCACATTAAAGACCCTTAAAATTACATAATGAATACTCAAATTGATATTGTATCTCAAAAACAAGATAATCAGATCATCTCATTTTGACCAACCGACCATTGTGGTGAGTCATTTTTGCACGTTCAGTGCAAAGGGACTTGGACAACCGTAGTTATGTCAGCAAATAATAATATGCTCCATCACGTTAGCTTACGAATAAAAATTGTCCAAAATATTAACGTTGATGTTGTTTTCGTCATAATTTGTTTCTTCAGCATCGTCATCCTGATGGTTCCCTTGTTCTATTAAGTGTCACTTGTGAACTAATGAACATGACGTATTATGCCTTTAAACACAAACGCTGCCAGTGAAAACAAAGTGGGGTCACAGTGACAGCTGGCGGAGCAAGACCAGTTAACAAGCTCAAGCAGGCAAGGAAACTGTAACGCTCACTAGTGCGTTGACGTCATCATAGTCAGTTTTACCGTCATGCAAGGTTGAATAACAATGTCTAATAATCAGGGTCAACAAATGCATTTCCTTGTGACGTCAGTGCAATCGTATCGCTTAAAAAGAGAATGATCCCAATGCCGTCCAATGAAATGCCTTTAAATAACAATCCGATATCAGTGCGACCTTGTGCCTTGGCGCTTTCTCTCTCCCACGTTTTTATTGTGATCGTCTTCATACGTTTATAAATCGTCTTCATTGTCTTTGTTATCTAGCTAGTATTATCAGGTCAGTTCATTTGAATTTTGTTTGCAGTTACAACTGAAATAGACTAGGGTTGACATGTTCGAATAAGGAGAAAGAAAAATAAATGGGGGGGGGGGTAGAAAGAAAAAAGAAAAGGAGCATAATGTAGACCTATCTGAAAAAGTTAATACCTGTTCTGAAAAATAAGGCTGATCTTTCATGAAAGAAAAATTAAAGTCTTTGATATCTTTCTGTAGCACAGCAGATAAGGTTGTACCGTTTTGCTTCAACCACCCCCCACTCACAAAAAAGCAAAACAAAACCAGAACACAACCAACTAAATATGAAAACAAAACACCCCCCCAACAAACAACAACCCGATCCCAACGAATACCCCCTCCCCCAAAGAACAAAACAAATCAACAAAACACCAAAACAAAACCCAACAACAACAAAAAGACACGGAAAAACGGCGATACTTATATGTATTTCACCATATTCCAATGGTATCATGACAACCTGCATTTGGTACACAACAATGTCATCTATTGCATCATTGAAGACTGTTTTTTAGACAAATAAGGCACTATAATTTGTCTTTACGTAAGAAAATAAACAACTTTAATTATTTTCTATAGCCTGAAATTTTAACACAGGTAGCCTCGGATGAGCTCAAAAAGACAACAAACAATTCCTTACAAACAAGAGTCAAACGGCCAAAATCAAACAAGAAATTGCCGTTCATATTGATTTTGGCCTTCAGTCTTCATGCAGGCCTGCCATTGTTAGATTTCAGAAAACACAGTCATTTGTGTAGGTATGCAACTCGTTTCTAGAAGTTGCTGACTCAGGAAAGACCGACTTCTGACACATTGCGAACTTTTTTCTTGATTAAAGGGCATAGATCTACGTTTTCTTCCCCAACTGACTTTTGATATTGTTACGAATCAATCTAATTTGTTATTCTATTTTTCGGATGATGTGATCTAGACCTACATCTTTATTCAGCACTTACTAGATCTAGATCTAGATTAACTCGTCGTCCAATTGTCCAGTCGACAACCGTAACTTCTTTCCAATCTACATCCGGGCAATCGTATACCGACTGGGACGCTTTCAACATGGCGGCGCCCATGACAAAAGTCGACGATGCCTACGCATTTATTTACGATCGCCGTACTACAGATGTGCCTGAGGTCCAGCTATCTCTTGCTGGATTAAGTAACTTTAATGAATTGAAAGAGAAAGTGAAAGAGGTTTGTTGATAATAAGCGTTTTAAAGCTATAATATTTAAGTGCAACTTTCCTATCTGTGCAGCCTTGTCTTTCCTCTAGCGAGAATGGGAAATTCCCGTTTACACCGTCGAAGAAAGAAGCGTTTATCGCCTCGCTTGAGGGTTACATTTTAATTATATCTTCTTTTGAGAGTTGTGATCTGAAGCAACTAAAATGAACTTATGCTCCTGTTAAGCTATATAGATACATATTTAATATTGATGCATACATAATGTGAGCGCATACTTAAATTCTTCATAGAGGTCTTTTTGAGAGAAATCCCCGTCCATACTAATCTAGCTGGTCTAGTCTAATTATAGCTATAAATCTTAAAATTCTAGGACTTTTACTTAATATTAAATAGTATAGATCAAGAATAGAAGCTAGTCTAATAATATATGTAATGGTACATATAATAATAATTGTAATGATGCTACCAATCACAGTAAAAGAGAATTTGTAAAACACTGATTGTATCAAAGAGAGACATTTTTAGCTCTTAATTACATTAAATTACAATTTCTGTCTTTTGTGGAATGTGGTAGCCTAATATTTTATTTAATAATTAATTTGTACATACCTAGTATCTAATCAACTCAAAGTGCTCATGGGCACTTTATAATATTAAAAAAGCATTTAAATCATTCATTCAAAGTGACATACATACTGATAACTAATGAAAGTGTAAGTGCAATAAAAAGAGAAAAAGGCTATAAAAATAGGACATGGCATGTAAAAGGTAACTCATAATGTATAAAAAAATAGAAGACAAAGATGTAAAATCTATTGGAGGAAAATGCATGTAACAAATTAAATGTTTTTTAAAGCTTTGCAAGACAAATCTGTCTTACTTACAATTTAATTCGATACACTACCAAAAAAAGAAAATAAATCATGTCATTCTTGTTGTATCTTGCTAGATTTAATCCACAATCAGTTTCAAGCAGTATTATGCTTCACTTCAATTTGTGCTCTCTATGCATCTGAGTTTGTGAATTTATTGACATAATTATATTATATCCATGTTAAACAAATGTTGAATAAAAGTAACATTTGGTGCTCAAAGCAGTGTTGCCTCTGAACAACAAATTCATATTTTCTCTATCAGTTGCATGGGATGTGTGTTAGTGAAAATAGAAGATGTTGGGGCCTTTAAAAGACTAGCAAGATGTGTTACAATATCACATGATCACGATCTGTGTGTTGACTAGTGAGTCACGTATTCATGTCACCGTAGCAGTAGCAAGCATTTAACATGAAGTAAGAAAATGGCCAACAGTTGGCTGAAAGATAAATTATATACCCTGATGCAAGGCAAGAGGATGCTTTAGTATGTAAACTGTTTATTGGTTAAGTGATTGGAATCATATCATGATTTAGACGAATATGGACACTTGACTCAATATTTTTCGTCTTATATTTAAAAAAATCATCACCCAGTGTCCATGTTGCCAGCAATCCCTAGGTGACTGAGATTTGTGGCACATTGCAGAGAATAACATGAGTACAGTAGTATCGGCCTACCACCCCGTTATTTCAGGAAACAGATTATTTTTCTATTTGTATGTAAATTAGCCCATTAGCAACCCACAAACTGGCTAACATCTTAATTTTAACAGATGCCTAACCTTTCAAAGTTGTCTAGTCAGTTTGTTTTTTTCATATATTTCAAATTTGAAGGCATTTCGATTAAACCGGATGTGCAGATGATCAAGCCATGCTTCCCAGCTGTAATAAATAGGTGTTACTGTCTCCTCTGCCAGATGGCTCAGGGGCAAATTTCAGCCATCTGGATCTAGCAAACGACAGTCAACGTCTAACGTAGGTTATTCTTACTCGTACTTAAAAAGCTTATAAGTTATTAATGTGAGTATCCGACAAAGAAGTTTCTCATCTTATATTATATATAAATCTTTTTCTTAATCTTTTGCTGCCCAGGTTCTCCAAGTGTCACCAGATGAAGAATTTGTCATCACCACAACGAATCGAGAGGAAGTAAAAGATGATGACGATTATAGTAAGTTGTGCATTTGAGCTGACTAGGGGTTCAGCAGAGGAGTTTAAGCACACCATAGTGGAAATTATAGGAAAGCCCAATGGGGACTTGAAACACAAGCTGAGATGAGTGTGCATCATACTTTTTAGCTATCCTTCTCTTGCCTCATGGGGGACTCGGTAGTCCAGAGGCAAGGCGTCGGCCTCCCAAAAGTAGTGGGTTCGAACCCTGCCGACAGTCGAAACATTTTCTCAACTTTTTAGAGCCACCCCCCCCCCCCCCCCACCCTCTCCTTGGCCCAGGTAGGTGGATCGACACCTAGTCCCATCGGAGACGGGCGATCACAACACTCTGTACACGTTAAAGATCCTTTAGCTGTTTACATGGCAGTCCAGGCGAAAATCCTACCAAAAACCCAGAGATCACCTTAGTTGTGGATGTGGAAATCAAAGCAAATAAAATTCTTATCTCATGAGTATAGGCATCTTTGTTTAAACTAAAAGTACAAAACATAATAACATTGCGAAATTCCAATTTTCTGTTGGTCTATCCCGATTTTTTTGTAATACAACTGCAGATGGATGGCATTGTTCCATATATTCAGTGTGCGATTTTTGTTTTTAATCAGCTAAAAGCCAGATGTCATGCCTATCCCGGATTCATGAGTAATGGTGTATCGATTCTTCGCTAATATTTTGTTCTCTTTGTCCATTCTTCAGAGTACTCATGCTGTGCTTGTTCGAGACTTCAAAAATCGTTATATGATTATGTGTTATTGAGGTCTACCACGATTTCTAGAACCTTGAATTTCAAACTGATCAAGCAGATGGCTTCGCTGATATTCAATGATTGATAGATCTAGATCTAAATGTCCCTAGGTCTAGGTCTAGATGATCTGTATCTGTACTCTTAAGTAGATCTAATAGATCTAAATCAAGTCGAGATTAAAATCTTTGAAGCAATATGACTGCCCCTGCAGCAAAGTGCGATCACACGCGTGTCAGAGAGAGAGAGAGAAATGTCGCTCGTGTGTTATTATAAATCATGGGTATTTTTCTTTGGGAAAAGGCAGAACCAGCGTCAACAATGACCTTGTTTTATTATTTATACGTTCGAGATTAGACGACCAGCTGTCTATACCTGATATCATTCGTGCATCCTGATTTTTTCCCCAGGATCCGGATTTTTACATCTAGATACTGATTTTTAAAAATTTAGAGTGGCAGGTCTGAAATATATAGTAACTGTACCACCTACACTTTATTGCTTTGCCTTTTGGGTTGTTTTTTTTCTGCGTGTTACTTTTGTTTTTTTTTGTCTCTTCCAACCAGAATCTATCCAAGAGGTGAAACCTTGTACATTCTCGCAGATGTTAATCAGGAGTTGTCTGCCCCAACACAGGAAAGAGTGGACTACTTGCCCCATTATGACACTATCGTTAAGGGAGGGATGTATGAATATTATGCATCTGAAGGACAAAATCCACTACGTATGTCGATTAACATCAAATTCTATTAAGGGGGAGCGGGTTCTGGGAATGCCATTTTTGCCGAAAAGGGGAAAAATCTAGTCTATCATACTAGTGGATAGAGCAGTTCATTGCCGTCATAATGATATCATAAAAGAAGCTCAGTATCGATTCTTTGAATTTATACGAATTTTTAGAAACAATACAGGCCTATCTTTCAACACAGCTATTATACAAAAAAAAGCCAGAAATATTATCTAAAGTACGGCAAGTTGGTAGTCATTTTGATCACCACAATAAACACTATCCAAAACAACCTTATTTGAGCATATGAATATTGCCTTAGATCGGCCGAAAGTTACGGAACATATTCTGCGCACCTATTATCAAAAGGCACCATCTCAAAATGAGTAAAAAGGTGCTGGTGCACTTAAAACAGTGTCAATAAGAAGTAGTTTAGAACCTGTCAAGGTTTTATGATGTTTCAAAGTATTATTCTACCTTTTTCTTAGGTTTATGGGAGAAAATGTATTGAAATAACAGAAAATAAGAGAAAAATACGAATATCTCACAATGTCATTTTTGGTCCGTTTTTTTTCTAACTTAGCTTTGTATTTTTATCCGATTGACTTGAAATTTTGGCACAAACCTTGTATTTGATGCATGGAATAAAAGAATGCATGCGTTAGATGTTATTTTGTATTCTTTTCCTAAAAATGAATTTTTTAGTTGAATAAAAATTGTAAACATTTTATATGCAACTTTCAACACACCCCACAAAACTAAAGTTTGATAGATTCGTCCAAACTCATGTATACTTTTGTTCTATAGATGTTAATGAAGGAGTGTACCAATTTTGAGACACATCCCAAAATAATTGATGCAGATTTTACATTTTGAAAATGCATCTTATTTTTAGCGTCAATATGGCGTCGACCCAACAAAATTTCAGTTTCTCATATTTCCTCCTCTAATTTAGACACGTAGAACTCAAAAACCGAGGTCCTAGTTGGCTTGCTCTATGGGTTTTCAAAATGGCTTTCAGAACCCGCTCCTCCCCTTAACTTATTCTCTCTCAATGTTATGGGAGTGTTCAGAATGAAATTTTGTGGTTTGTAAGGGTACAAGGAAAAATAGATGTGTATGTTTATGAAATTTTATGGTTTGTAAGGGTACAAGGAAAAATAGATGTGTATCTTTATGAAATTTTATGGTTTTGTAAACTTCCGTTTCTTATTGTAAACGAAAATGCTGAGCTTCTTTATCAAAGGGAAAGAACAATTGCATGAAAAGATTGAATCTTCATTTCACCATAAGCCCCTATAACTCATTGATCTTTTACTTTCTTTGCCCCAAATGTGTGAAACAACCTGAACTTAAATCTTAGAAGGGAACAAATAGAAGTGCTGTAGTGCTAGAAATTTCAAAGCTTTCAAAAGGAATTAAAAAACACATCTTTTTTTAAGAAATAGTTCAATTCTTAAACATCTTAAACTGGTAATTAACAGACTTTTTACGAACTAATAATGTGTATAATTATTGTTTTAACTTTTTTTATTTCTTCCTTGCATTGATGTTCTTTATACAGTCACTGCTCGATAGTTCGGACTTCTCGAACAGTTGAGTGTTCGGTTTATCGAAGCATAAATTCTCTATATTGTGGTTAAGCGTTCGGATCTGGGATTTCTGGATTATCGGGTTTGAATAAAGAAGAAAAATCTTACCCAGCTCCTCTGTTTGGATTACAGAGGCATTTGGATTATCAAAGTCTGGACTATCGAGACGTGACTGTAATCGCATTTTACCTCATCTATGTTTGATACTGTGTGTATGTTTGATATGGTCATTGTTGTGTTCTTTTATGATTATTTACATTTTGACTTGTCAAAGCTCTTATGTACTTATTACAAACCCTATAGAAATGTATTATCATTGGCTTTCCAGCATATGCATTTGCAGAGTTGATTGACAATTCTTTGGCAGCCACAGCTTTAAACGATGGTGAGAGGAGAATTGAGATGAGATTGGTAGGTTATTTAACAAGTGGCATCTTTGCCGTGAGCACTTTACATTATGGATTATTAAAATTTGGCTTTGAATTATTTGAGACACCTGTGTTCAGTGCATTAATTAAGATCATCAAAGTCACTGAAGAAAGCTTCAAATCATTGATAAAGTTGTTTTTTTTTGGCCCTATTGAGTATATATTCGACATGCACCCAGCATCATTGTTTCTTAGAAGCACAAACAGAACAAAAAATGGATCATCTTATTTCTTGATAATAATAATTTCTTTAGACTTCTATTGTTTGTGCAGTACAGAACTGTTTTATGGTGACTGTATTTTTATTGTGTGTGACATCTGTTATAGAGAGACGGTCAGACAGAAAAGGTGTGGGAGAGAGGGTAGGAAGTATGAGGTTTACTGCAGTTCTGTTGGTTTTTATCGTCACTATGTCATTTTCCCCCTTAATTAGTTGTAATCATTGAATTGTAGCATTATTAGTAGTATTGTTAATACTGTTGTTATTACTTGTATTACTAGCTCTATAACCTATTCTGAAAACAGTAGGAAAAAAAGTGAAGTACTTGTATTATGCAAAACCTGCCGATCTTCGCCTTCGAGGCAGTTGTTGATGACTGTTAAAGTTTATTTACTCTCTGTATTCCCCATACACAGGGAATATATCTCCCTCTCCTTTCTAAGGGATGGGTATTTGGGGAGCACATGATCAGGGTTTTGGGACAGGGCACTTCACCATCGACAAGTAGGGTCGCAAGTCGGGTTGAGACTGTTTATGTGAGCGTTCAGCGGAGCATGTCTGCTTGTTAAACCAGACACTGTTGTTAGGGATTTCCACGCATTGTCCTTTACAGGGCACAGCATAATATCGTGTATTGCTTGCTCTGTTGCGGCAGTCGACCAGCCTGCTAACCACATGTCTCTCATTGTCTTGCGGCAGAGCTATTTGACAGTGTCGATCAACATCCTGTCCGAGTTGGTTAGGTTGACCGATGTTTCGGTCAGATTGGCGGCACTTTTGCCAATCGATTGGCCGTGTCGTTGCTAGGGATACGGCATCAATTCTTGATAGTTGAAGTATGTCGGCATTTTTCAATGTAGATTTTCCTTTTGCCAATGACTAATTCTAATTGTCATTTGATACAGTATGTTGATGATAACAGTGTGAGTAGAAACTGTCTTATCTTCATTGACAATGGTAAAGGCATGACACCAAGGCAACTCAACAACTGGGCCATCTACAGATTGTCTAAATTCACTAGAAGAGATCATAGATCTAGAGGGTGAGCATATATTTAGTTCGATATAATAATCATCGTCAGCATTTTTCAAAAGGAATCAACTTTTGTTTTAGTAAATTTTGTCAGTGGCTTACCATTATTGTTTTCATTTAATGTCTTCCTGATCATTTTTAATCAGTGTAAAACAAGTGTATGATTATTTTCAATCAGTTTAAAGCAATTGTATGATTATTTTCAATCAGTTTAAAGCAATTGTATGATTATTTTTAAACAGTTTAAAACAATTGTATGATCATTTTTAAAACAATTGCAGTTTAAAACAATTGTATTTTTAAATCATTTTTAAAACAGTTTGACACATGATATGTTAGTTTCTGTTTATTTTGGACCAATTGTATGTGAAAGCCATCATTTTGTAAAACAATTGTATGGGATCATTTTTATAACAGTTTAAAACAATTGTATGATCATTTTTCAAATTGAAACCAAGTGTGACACATGATATGTTAGTTTCAATGTTTGATAACAAGTGTTACCAGTGTTTACTTATCAAAGGGGGTGCATAACCGTGAAAGCCATGTCAAGCACCAGTCAATGTTTGATAAAGTGTTGTCAAGACTGCATGCTGTATATGTAGCATGGGTCCCTGTTTATCTTTTTTAGTGGAGTTATCTTTCTTGCAACTTGATAACAAGTGTTACCCAAGTGCCAAGCACCAGTCAATGTGCACTTGATAACAAGTGTTACCCAAGTGCCAAGCACCAGTCAATGTGCACTTGATAACAAGTGTTTACCAGTCAATGTGCTTGATAACAAGTGCACCAGTCAATGTGCACTTGATAACAAGTGTTACCCAAGTGCCAAGCACCAGTCAATGTGCACTTGATAACAAGTGTTACCCAAGTGCCAAGCACCAGTCAATGTGCACTTGATAACAAGTGTTGCACCCAAGTGTTGCCAAGCACCAGTCAATGTGCACTTGATAACAAGTGTTACCCAAGTGTCAAGCACCAGTCAATGTGCACTTGATAACATGTGTTACCCAAGTGTCAAGCACCAGTCAAATCTTGATAACATGTGTTACCCAAGTGTCAAGCACCAGTCAATGTGCACTTGAGTGTTACCCAAGTGTCAAGCACCAGTCAATGTGCACTTGATGTGTTTGTCAAGCACCAGTCAACGTGCACTGGGAGAAACCACCAGATTGATGTTTTTACTTTAGTCTCTTTGTTCTAGTTTTTCACTATTATTATGTTTTATGTCTTATCGATTGTGAGAAAACCAGTCTTTACAAATTTATATGTGTGAGCGTGTTTTTGATCCCTTGACTATTTGCAATGCAGTCTGGGCGATATTAAAACTCCTACCAAAACCCCAGAGATCACCTTAGTTGTGGATGTGGGTAAGATCGAAATCAAATTTTTACTCTCTTTTTTTCTCCCACAGAGCGGATGGTGAGCCATCGAGAGATGATTCCATCAGTTTGGCAGAGACTTGGGCACCACGTTTTATGAACAGTGATATTTCGTACTTTGGCGTTGGAGGCAAGCAGGCCATTTTCTTTATTGGCAACGCAGCCAGGGTAAGGAAAATATACCCAAACATATGCTTTCTTAAATATTTGAATTTAAATGTCTGACTTTTGAGGAGGGAAAATATTGTTTGAACAGATTTTTGTATCATTTAATTTGTTGTTTCCATTGTATGAGTTAAGTTCCTTCAAGATCGTAACAACCCACAGAAAGGGAGCTTACCCCAGTTACTCTAGTTGGAAGCGGAGCAGGTTTATAGAAATCACCATCGGGACAGGACAGTGGTCTGGCGCTGGTTTTGACTCCCAAGCTACTGCTTCTACCCATTTGCACCTGGGTCCAGTGGGGAATGGGGCAAAAAATTGAATTGAATGCATGTTATTATCACAAAGGGACAGTTTTTAAATATTTTTTTTTACAGTAAATACATACAGTGTAGAATTAGTATAAACTGCAAATAATATGAATCATATTATTGTACAATATGAGTAATTCATTAACTTTAACATAATGATATAACACAAGTATTAAGGATCAATATAAACATGACAGTGACAACAAACAATGACAGTCATAGTGGTGATCATGATGGTTTTGATGATGATGATGAATCGACGGCGATGACGTTTGATGATCCTGATGATGATGACGACGATGATAGGGATAAAGCACACTTGGTACCACATACTTTACTATGATCTAAAAGCTCTGGAGTTATTCGCTTATTTAAGTCTTTGAATGCATGTTAAGTGTCTTTCCAAAGGAGCACAAATGTCAGACCTAGTTTTGCTAGGATCAAAACCCGGGACGTTATAAACCCAAGTCTGGCAGCCTAACCACCCGTCTACCGAATTAATTGAATTGAATTAACATTTATTCATTTTCAAGGCTATTGGCCCACATGTAACAATAACTGCATTAAAAAACAATTACCATGGGACCAAAGAGAAATGAAGATTACATGAATACTTTTGCAAGTCCTAGTTTTGATGTTCAGAGGAAAATTTTATATACTTGAGTGTTGGTTTCCTCTTCTAACAGATGATAAGCCGGCCTAAAGGTTCCAAAGACGTTCATGAGTTGGCCATCTCGAAAGAAGAGTTTGAAAAGAAAGAGAAAAACAATCAGTCAATCTATACTGGTTTTATCAGGAACAGGAAGGTAATCACTTAATCACTGCCTAGAGCAGAACAAAGTACTAGGAGTGGTCTAAGAACACATGCTGCCTACTAGCTTACCATTCTCAGGAAACACAATTTTTTCTTCATAAATTGGTCCTTTAATGGCTTGCCCAGACTGGCCAACAACACCATTTTTAACAGATATACCTTACTTGTCAAAGTTGTCAAACCACATGTTTTCCATAGATTTCAAACATGGAGGTACAAGGATTTCAATTAATCAAGATGTGTAGATGATGAAACCACGCCTCTTGGCTGTAATTTGTAAGTGCGGATAGTAAACTCGCCCTACCTGCCAGATGGCAAGGTGCTAGTTCCATCAAGCCGGACCAAGCAAACATTGCTCATCGTCCAGCCTGGGCGTTAAAAGTGAATCTTGGTCTACTTGCCAGACAGTGTGGCATCACCATGCCTGGTGTTTTTTGTGTGGCCAAAACGAACAACGGCCTAAATTCATCATCTGTCTACGTGCAAAAGGAATAGAGGCTAATCGTTCTCAGTCAAATCCAAATGCGTGTCCAAGCAATGTTGTCTTGGCCAATGAGAAAACTTTCATGTTGCGAGTTTGTCAGGTAGAAATGGATGGCCATTGGTCAATGAAGAAACTTTCATTGATTTGTTGTGAGTTTGTCAGGTAGAAATGGATGGCCATTGGTCAATGAAGAAACTTTCATTGATTTGTTGTGAGTTTGTCAGGTAGAAATGGATGACCATTGGTCAATGAGGAAACTTTCATTGATTTGTTGTGAGTTTGTCAGGTAGAAATGGATGGCCATTGGTCAATGAGGAAACTTTCATTGATTTGTTGCAGAGTTTGTCAGGTAGAAATGGATGGCCATTGGTCAATGAGGAAACTTTCATTGATTTGTTGCGAGTTTGTCAGGTAGAAATGGATGGCCATTGGTCAATGGGGAAACTTTTATTGATTTGTTGCGGGTTTGTCAGGTAGAAATGGATGGCCATTGGTCAATGGGGAAACTTTCATTAGGTTGTCAGGTAGAAATGGATTGTCATTGGCTGCACCGTCTGCCTATCAGCACTTTTTTTTTCAATCTTCCAAAGACCGTGTTTTTAGACTGCTACTACTTTATTTTGCAAATGCTGAAAGCTCACATGGTCTTAAAATACGGTCTTTCACATACAATTGTGTGTGGTATACATGTGAGAAAGCAAAATTTCATCAACTAGAAGATACCGTCGGTGAAATGCCTAATAGTGTAAGTCCACTATATATGGGATATGAGATTTGTCCTTTAAATGATCAAATGCATACTTCCTTCGTGTCTTTAGAAATATTGAAGGTAATGACATAAGATAATATGAGCGTAGTTAGCTCGGTTGGTAGCACGCTTTCTTTTTCGTGGTGAGGCGATGGGTGCCGACGCAGAGGTTCCGGGTTCGACCCCATGGTGGCCAGTATTTTTTCTTTGTGCCTATGGGGCTTTCATATTATCTTGCCTCACTGTTTGTCTTTATCTACGTTTTTATAATATTGCGCATTATCTGAAGGAATATTTCCGTTTTTCTTTTTCGGCCTTGTAACTCTGACCTTATCAGTCAAGGAGTGGACTTATTTATTTAGATATTTCAAAAAGTTCAACTCTAGCCGTATAAGTTCATTTTGTGCACAAATTTTTAATATTTTTTTACCTTTACTACATTCTAAAAGACTTACGTAGTTATTGAATTGTAATCCAAAAAGCGTACAATGGTGTTTGCAGCCTTATCGAAGATTTATTTTGTTTTTTTCTTTCTCTTGAAAAATTGCGTCATATGGACTTACATGTTTAGACAAATTCACAGACGATATGTGAGATAATTATTTTGAGTATTCTTTTGAGAAAATGTTTATGTCTGTTGATTGGAAAAATTCTTGATTCTTTATTTATACTTTATGTAATGCATTATAACATTAACATTGAAGGTTGCCCCTTTTCATGCACCTTTTCTTTCGTTGTCAATTTTAGTTTCTTTAGCGGTTTACCCCCCCCCCCCCCCCTGCATCCTCTTCCACCCAGAGGAAACAAAAAGTACAGGGTGAGATTTGTGGACTATGAAGGAAATCCATGTGGAAGTGAATAATCCCTTGCTTTTAAATTAATTTTGTTTCTTAATCTGATTTTGTATAATGTAAAGCTACAATAAACGTTTTAAGCATGCCGTCTTGAATTCCTATACTATCTGTACACCCTACTCTTTACTTTTGATAATCTTGGGCTGGTGTAAATTGTGACAAATGTCCTTAATGGATGAATGAAGTTTGAATTGAATTAAGGAGAAAATAAATGATTTGCTTTTTTCATAGCCAGGCGATTCAAGCCACATCTCTTCGGACGAAGAACACCTTCAGCGCCTAATTTCTGAGGAAGGAATCGGGACAATTTCACAGCTGTGGTCATACAAGGGATCAACTCTCAGCACATTCCGTTCTTGAAAATGAACTTCAAAATGTGGACACGGCAGTTGGCGTAAGCCGCTTTCCCCTAATTTTTCTTGCTCTTTATTCTAAAATGTTAAGTTAACGATACTCATGAGTATTGTGTTTTTAAATAGACATTTTTGTAGCCCATGTGACACTGTCTCATGCAATTTTGAGAGGAGCATATCCGGCAACTCTCTTAAAGAAATCACGGTTATACCAGACCTTGGTAATGACCTGAGCAATCCTAAATTTTTTATGGGTTTTCCTCCCAATCTAAGCTGTCAGACTGTTAGTTGTCTGTTTTCAATTTAGCTGTGAGAGGTCTAAATCAATGTATCTGATGTTTCATGATGATTTAACCGTGAGAGGTCTAAATCAATGCATCTGATGTTTCATGATAATTTAACTGTTAGAGATCTAAATCAATGTATCTGATGTTTCATGATAATTTAACTGTTAGAGGTCTAAATCAATGCATCTGACATTTCATGATAGTTTAACTGTGAGAGATCTAAATCAATGCATCTGATGTTTCATGATAATTTAACTGTGAGAGGTCTAAATCAATGCATCTTATGTTTCACAATAACTTAACTGTGAGAGGTCTAAATCAATGCATCTTATGTTTCATGATAATTTAACTGTGAGAGGTCTAAATCAATGCATCTGATGTTTCATGATAATTTAACCGTAAGAGGTCTTAATCAATACATCTGATGTTTCAGGATATCACATCTGAAAGAAGTTATTTGTAACCTTCTAGATGTTTTTAAATAATAAAAGAGAGGAATCTAGTCTTACCGTTGCAAATTACTAATGGATACTTCTTTCCTTTTAACCTGTGAAGATTTTCAGGTACATTGGTCTCCACTTAACATTCCAGTCCGTCTACCATCCTGCTTTTTTCAGGATACCAAATTTTTCTATATAAATTCACCCTTCTTCAGTCTGGCTAAACCCCACTTTTGGCGTATAGTCACGGCATACTAGATTATTCATTGAAGCGTTGTCATGCGAACTTCTCACTGACTGGCGATGAAAATGATTTCCTTTAAAAAAAAAACTATGTAGGAAGATAATTAGATTTGCCACATGGGCATGCTACAACATGCAATGGCCTATACAGGGCGATGTATGTAGACACTTGGCTCTGTCTTATTGGGTGGAACAAAATGAATGTTTGTCACTCTTGTCACATTCTCTAGTTCAGTGCAAACACGTTGACCAGTAGACTTGCTGTAACTGATGGGTAGACAATGATTGAACCACAGCTCAAAGCTGGCCATTGTTATCATGCACAATCGTTTTACTCGGACCAGATGTAGTTGCCCTTCCATCCCCCACCCCCGCATGTCTCCCTAATTTTAATAGCCAGTGGAGTAATTGGCAAGTTCGACCCATATGTTGGTCGCTTTTGCATCTGTCATGCCCGCGCATAGCTCCGGAATTCGATTGATCTACAGAGTGATTGTGAAAAATGGAAATTAGATCACTAATCCGATATCACACCTCTTGTAGTTATCATGCTATTCGATTAGACTCCGGCTAATATCACAGTCCGGCTAACAGCCCACTTTCTCAGTTCCCCCAGGGGTGGGATGTTAGGCGGAGACCACTATATTTAGATGTAAGAGACGAATAGGAGAGTAAGTCGTATATTAATTTAACTGAAAATGTATTAAAATCTAACATGTTTCCATAAGAGCAAAAATCAGTGCAACCTTGACATGTTATTCATTATCAACTAAAGCCTTCTTGCTTTCATTTTGTTTTGTATCTAAAAGTCAAGAGGTTTCTTAATTTTTCTCCTTTTTTTTCTTCTTTTTTTGGTTTGCAGCCACATCTATCATTTCTATCTCCATGGTCCTGAGGGAAATAAAGACCCAGATGAGAATGACAAGACAAGTTCGAATCCCTTTAACAACATCAACATTAAGGTTGGTTATACTTATAGAATAGAAATGGATAAAACACTAGTGAAAGAGCTCAGTAAGAACTGCAACATTGAAACAGTGGTGTTATTGTAGGTTTTTACAATTGGCCGTTCATTATGCAAATATCACTGAAGTACAATAGCTAAATCAGTATACAATGCTGAACCCCAACGAGAAAAACCAAGGGGCAGACCTCGGAGAGAATGGGGGTAAGCAGAGCTGTCAAGTGTTCCTCTTTGGGAGAAACAGTCCTTCTCAAACATCATTCATCCCTCCATCCCTCTCAAACGTCATTCGTCTCTCCATCCCTCTCAAACGTCATTCGTCTCTCCATCCCTCTCAAACGTCATTCGTCTCTCCATCCCTCTCAAACGTTTCGTCTCTCCACACTCTCATTGGTAGTCTGTCCCGCCTAGCTTATTTATTGTTTGTAAAGAAACACTTCATTGTTAGTTTGTTCCAATATTTGAAGTAGCTAGTATCGATATTATATGTAGTTCCTTCAATCCTGAGTCTCCTGATGTGCTTACTCTTCAATCCTGAGTCTCCTGATGTGCTTACTCTTCAATCCTGAGTCTCCTGATGTGCTTACTCTTCAATCCTGAGTCTCCTGATGTGCTTACTCTTCAATCCTGAGTCTCGTGATGTGCTTACTCTTCAATCCTGAGTCTCCTGATGTGCTTACTCTTCAATCTTCAAATCAATGAAATTTGAGCGTGGAATTTGTATTACTTCTATTTCTAATTTTGCTTTGACGGCGTGTAAAGATTCTTGCTAGGTGTTGGGTAAAGAAGTTTCTGCCATCTCAGTTTTAAAATAAACATGTCAAAGTCAGTAAAATATGTCGCTCCATAAGATCTGGGCGCTACTCGAGCTATTACTGGATACCAATGAATACAAGGCTTCGAGGCGTTTTATTCTAATCTGACCACGATCTTGAGACCAGAGGTGAGGAATACTAACTCCCGACTCCCGTCTTGATACCAACCTACATTATAACTGCTTTGCCTTGATGAGACCAGACTGATAGTGAGAGGCACTATCACGGTGACAGTGATGATTGGGGGTAAGGAATGATTGTGGGGGGCAGTAATGCAAAATGATATTATTGTGGGCTGTTTGAGAGGCGATCGATGCCTATTGCGACAAGAAGGTCACAAGCGCCCCGCCCGCCACATCCTCCTTAGTTCAGGCTCCAGTATTCGCTACTATGAATACGTGAGGGTTTTCATCCCCCACGGCTCAAAATTTATATTCACCATTACGGGTGTCCCAGGCATTCTCGTTGTATCCGTCAAAGCGAGTATTCGAATAACGTGAGACCAGAGAAGACGGTAGTTAGTATCAATGAGTAATAGAACAGTAAGTCTTGCCCAAGCCTGCCCTCCATTTCTTCAGTTTCCCTCCCTATCTCAATGTCTGTCCCTCTCCTCTCACTTCTCATCTTGGCAGCTCTGGGGAAGGTATAAAAGATGCATTAAAGCAAAGACATTTAACCTTCACAGAAGGAAAAAGAAAATGTCAGGATAGGGTAGCCTGGCGACAGCTCATTTCAAACATCTAAACCCATACAATGGAAGGTAGAATTGGAGACTTTGAACCAATGTAATAGCTCCAGTTACCCATATGATCTAAACAAAGATTTTCTTCCGCCTTTAACTCTAACCTCATAAGTCAAGGAGCCGACTTAATTTAACTGAAAATGTATTGAAATCTAACATGTTTCCATAAGAGAAAAAACCAGTGCCACTTTGACATGTTCTTCATCATCACTAAAGCCTTTTTTGCTTTCATTTTGTTTTGTATCTAAAAGTCAAGAGGTTTCTTAGTTTTTCTTGTTTTCTTTTTTTCCGGTTTGCAGCCACATCTATCATTTCTCTCTCCATGGTCCTGAGGACTTTCTAAAAACTAAACTTTAACCATGTTGTGCACAGTTGTTCTTGTTTGTTCCATTCACCATTTTGCAAAGACTAAAGCAGCTATGAAATTTACATTTTGTAAAGACTAAAGCAGCTATGAAATTTACATTTTGTAAAGACTAAAGCAGCTATGAAATTTACATTTTGTAAAGACTAAAGCAGCTATGAAATTTACATTTTGTAAAGACTAAAGCAGCTATGAAATTTACATTTTGTAAAGACTAAGCAGCTATGAAATTTACATTTTGTAAAGACTAAAGTAGCTATGAAATTTTACATTTTGTAAAGACTTAGCAGCTATGAAATTTACATTTTGTAAAGACTAAAGCAGCTATGAAATTTACATGTTGTAAAGACTAAAGCAGCTATGAAATTTACATTTTGCAAAGACTAAAGCAGCTATGAAATTTACATTTTGCAAAGACTAAAGCAGCTATGAAGTTTACATTTTGTAAAGACTAAAGCAGCTATGATATTTACATTTTGCAAAGACTAAAGCAGCTATGAAATTTACATTTTGCAAAGACTAAAGCAGCTATGAAGTTTTTATTGTGTAAATACTAAAGTAGCTATGAAGTTTACATTTTGCAAAGACTAAAGTAGCTATGAAATTTACATTTTGTAAAGACTAAAGTAGCTATGAAATTTACATGTTGTAAAGACTAAAGTAGCTATGAAATTTACATGTTGTAAAGACTAAAGTAGCTATGAAATTTACATGTTGTAAAGACTAAAGTAGCTATGAAGTTTACATGTTGTAAAGACTAAAGTAGATATGAAATTTACATGTTGTAAAGACTGATGTAGCTATGAAATTTACATTTGTAAAGACTGATGTAGCTATCAAATTTACATTTGTAAAGACTAAAGTAGCTATCAAATTTACATTTGTAAAGACTAAAGTAGCTATCAAATTTACATTTGTAAAGACTAAAGTAGCTATCAAATTTACATTTGTAAAGATTTGCTATCAAATTTACATGTGTAAAGATTAAAGTAGCTATCAAATTTACATTTGTAAAGACTAAAGTAGCTATCAAATTTACATTTGTAAAGATTAAAGTAGCTATCAAATTTACATTTGTAAAGATTAGTAGCATCAAATTTACATTTGTAAAGATTAAAGCAGCTATCAAATTTACATTTGTAAAGGCTAAAGTAGCTATCAAATTTACATTGGTAAAGACTAAAGTAGCTATCAAATTTACATTTGTAAAGACTAAAGTAGCTATCAAATTTACATTTGTAAAGATTAAAGTAGCTATCAAATTTACATTTGTAAAGATTAAAGTAGCTATCAAATTTACATTTGTAAAGATTAAAGTAGCTATCAAATTTACATTTGTAAAGATTAAAGTAGCTTTGAAATTGTAATTCAAACAGCATAACATGGTGTTTGCGTCCATTTTCGATGACTCATAATTTTTTTGCGTCGCCTGAAAAATTATGTCTAACGGATTTGCATGTTTAGATAGTTTCACCGAAGATATAGTTTTAAAATTGGGTATATTGTGATCATTTGTTGAGAAAATGTTCTACCAAAGAAGTAATATATCAAATATTTCTGATGGTTGGAAAGTCACAATATGAGTGACCTTAACCAGTCTCTTATTCTTTTTACCACTTGCATACTTACCTCTGCATCTTCACTTTATCATCCACTCCAGGTCAACGTGCAAGTCCGCAACAACCCTAATCAAAAGACAATTGATTTGCGCTCTATAGAAGACGACTTGCAAACGCAGTTCATCAGAACAGCAGCCGATGTTTTTGAGTTCAAAGCCCATGTGGATTCTGCCACAACCGTGGAAGGCATCATCCGTTATCATCCTTTTAGATTTGACCATGAAACCTACCCCCAGGATATATATGGTTTGCGAAGTAAGTCCATTAAGTCATCTTTTCTTTCTTTCTTTATCAGTTCCCATTCTGCCATTTGGTGTATGAGTTCAGATGCCTGAGATGATCTTTATCCAGAATGCCCTGTCCTGGCATTTTCTGTTTCCTTCCAAAAAAATGTTTTTTCTATGTTTCGATGTCTTTTTTATATCTTCTTCCCACTTTCTCAGAGGTCTGCCTTTTGATCTTTTACCTTGGGCTTTAGCACAGTATACTGATTTAGCTATTCTATTGTCATTCATTCTGTTTACATGCCCAAACCATTTCAATTGATTTGTTTCTATCTTAGTTTTTATGCCATTTGCTTTGGTTTGATCTCTTATTGTTGTGTTTCTGATTTTGTGTCTTTTAGTTTTCCCTACTACTCTTCTTAGATATTTCATTTCAGCTACCTGTACTCTACTGTCTAAGGTCCAGGTTTCGCTGCCTTAGAGGAGAGTAGGACAATAAACTGTATTGTATACTGCCAATTTGGTTTTTGTTGACAAAGCTTGCTTACGTACATATGCCTTTCCTAGATGGTTATATATTGCACTTGCCGTTTTGATTCTCTAGCTGATTTTTTCTCTTAGTTTTCCCTCTGAGTTAATCATTGAACTTGTTCTAAATTCTCCTGCCCAATTTAAGATTTTGTGTTTTAGCTTCCCTTGTTACTAGCATTGTTTTGTTTTCTTTGCATTTACTCTCATTCCTCTTTTATTTAGTTCATTGTTTATGATGTTGATATTCGACTGCAGGTCACTTTCTGGTTTTCCAAACAGAACTAAATCATCGGTAAATGAAAGCATTGATACATTTACTGGTTTTAGCTTCCACATACCTACATTCATTTTCTTCATTTTTGAGGATGCCTTTGCGACTGAATCCATAAATATGTTAAATAAAAGAGGATTTAGGATACAACCCTGTCTTACTCCTATATCTACATCAAATTCTGCAGATATATTTCCAGCTACTCTCACTGCACATGTTGGTTTATTGTAAAAACTTTTAATGGCTTCTATTCTATTTTGCTCTACTTTGTGTTCTTTTAAGGACTGCTATAGTTTGTCCTTCCTCACAGTGTCAAATGCCTTTTCTAAGTCAATAAAACACGGGTGCAAGTCAATGTTTTTCTCAAAGAGTTTTCTATTATTTGTCCAATTATAAATATGTGGTCTTGTACACTTCTTCCTGGTCTAAATCCACTCTGATGCTCTTCAATCTGATCCTCTACTCTTTTCCTTGGTCTCTTTTCCAGTATCCTGGCATATACTTTTCCTGGAACGCTAAGTAGTGATATCCCTCTATAGTTTGAGCTTTCCGTAGTTGATCTTTTCTTATATATTGGTACCACTGTTCCCTTTTTTAAGTCGTCTGACACCTGTTTGGACTTCCATGCTTGTTGGCATATTGCATGTAGTAGTTTGTCTGCCTCTCTCCCTTGGTTTTTAATCGTTTCTGGATAAACTTGATCTGCTCCTGGGGCTTTTCCTGATATCACTTTTCTTATAGCTGTTTGGATTTCTTCCATTGATATATCTATATCTTCAGCTGTCTCCTCTGGATTACTTGTTACTCTTACTAATTGATCTTTACTCCTTGTTTCGTGCGTTCTGGAGGGATTATGTAATTGGTGAAAATGCTTTCTACGTGTTTCCATGATTTTGCTGTCTTCTTTCACTATTTCTCATTTGGCATTCTTAATTTGTCGTATTGGGCATGCTTTGGTCTTTCTCATGCTCTTCATTGCCCCCAGAACAGCTTTTGATTTCCAACTTTCTTGAAGTCTTTGTCCAAACTCTTCCCATTGTTCCTGTTTTGCTTTCCTTACTTCCTCTTTTTTTATTCACGTAATCTATTCTTTACTTGGTATACCTGTTTTACTATTGGTTTATTTAGTTCCTCTATTTTGAGTTTAGTGGCTTTCTTCTCTTTGCTTTTCTGTTTGTTTTCTTCAGTCAGTAATCTCATTTTGGCAATTACTTAGTGATGGTCACTAAATATTTCTGCTCCGCTGTTTACTCTTGCATCCAATGTACTGTAAAAAAAGGGAGCTGCTAACTATTATGTAGTCTATCATTGACTTTTCACACCTGTCTTCATTTACTCTTGTATATTTTTGGATATGTATATGAGGAAAAAAGGTGTTGGCTATTTTCATGTTATTCTTTAGGCAAAAATCTATGAGTCTCTTTCCATTTGGAGAAGTTGTTGTCTCTCCTTCTTTACCTATTACTCCTCCTGACGTTTCTACATTGTTGCCTAATCTAGCGTTTAAATATCCTAAAACCATTAGTTCCTGTTTGGGTTTAAGATTCTTTGCAGCTATTTGTAAATCGTTTTTGAAGATATTTTTTTTCCTTTAGTTGCGTCTTCGTTTGGTCCATAAGCTATTAATAATTTAATTTCTCTTTCTTTTGTTTTAATATTTACCTCTAATAGCAGTGGACTTATAAATTTCCATTTTTCTAGTAGCATTTTTTGTCTTTTATGCATTAGGAGGCCTACTCCTGCTCTAGCTCTATCTTTGACATCTACTTCTGAGAAGATTAAAATATGATTTGGTCCTACATTTTCTATTCCTTGTCCTTTTTTCTTTGTTTCTGTAATGGCCAAAATGTCTACTTTGAATTTTTCCATTTCTTCAGCTAATTCTAACTCTTTTCCATCAATTGCCCTAACATTCCATGTTCCAAAAATCAGTCCATGTTCTTTTCCAGAGTCATCTTCGAAAGTTCAAGCTGGGTATATCATTGTATATATTTCTTTGAATCACTTTGGTTTTGGATAAGCAGGGATTGGCCCACTGTACCCTAGGCAGATGGTGGGGATGCCACCTTGAGGCCCCCTACCGGGCCTTGTTATTTTCTGTCAGGGCTAAGTCCCATAGCCTTTGGTTGCTCAAAACCAGCCCACAAGGCAGCAGGTTATTTTCTGTCACGGTTAACTCCCTTAGTCCTTGGGCCACGGAGACCGGCTTACAAGGCAGCAGGAGACTCGTGGAGGGCGGGACCGCCTAATCCCCGTACAGGTGCTTACCTGTCCACTGCCTGGTTGTTTAAGGACAAATTTACTTTTTATGTATCCTTGTGACGTTATTTACTTCTGTATTTAAAAATTTTAAAACCACTTTTTCATGACTTGATCTTTGTAGTGGAACCAGTGGCAGAAGATGACCACGGCTATGCAATCAACAACCGCCCTGCAAGAGGAAGGCGGCCAATCTTTGAAACCTACTGGAACGGAAGGCTTATTCCTTACACCTTGATTGAAGAGTTAGTAAAGAGGGCATTTGCGATTTTATAATTTTGCTGTTATTTGACAACTGATCTCATTTCGTGCTTTTAACCCATTTTTGTTGACCAACAAAATCACTCTTATCATATTAGATAGGAATTGGACTGTTGTTTACCTGTATGTTTCTGTAGCTGCCATTTCACCTCCTCATGCTGCTCCAGTTTAATGTTTTTTATAGGTTCAATACCTGTACTACTATCCCATCTACAGATCTAATCTATGAAAGCAGACAAAATCTTAGATGCTTTTTATTATGAATATTTAATTGCTTTTGACTTGGGAATGATTTGGACAAATTTTCACATATTGATATCTTAAGTTCAAATGGGTCTAGTTTTACTCTGTGGGTCAAATTTTTCTTCTGGTTTTTTTATATTCTTGCAGAGCATATTTGTTTTTGATTGTCTATCATCAGTAAATGTTTATTAATTTAAATGTTTTTTTCCTTGCATCCAGGTTTGACTGGTGTTCTTTGCCAAAGAAGCCCAAAAATGTGCCGTCAGAGTGTTATAACAGGTATCAGTTTGTACCACGGTGTAGAGACCTTTATGTCCTTGTAGTGATTTGTGTGATTTGGACCTATTATCTTTTTAACTTTACACCTGAAACTTATCTATGAGCTCTGTTGGAAGTTTAAAAATATACAAACAAAAAACAGTAATAGATGGAATGAAAACATCACGTACGATAGAAGTCTAAAAACAAAAAAAAATTGTGAATTTTAGAATGCATACAAAGACTAGATTGAAGCAATATAATGAAACAGTTTATAACTTTTTTTTTTTCTTTATTATGTGAAGGCTTTTAGAAAGAAAAAAAACAACAAAAGATGCCCCTCCCCCATTAAAATCCCAAATGTTATCAATTTCCATCTTTCTCCTAGAATCTCGGGAGTGCTGTGGACCAACGACAGCTTCCAGGTCAGCACCAACAAGTTGACCTTCCTTGACCTGGAAATGAAGCTCAGGGATAAGGGAACTAACTTTTTCAGGATTGTCAATGGTCATGTAAGTTTTACACTACAGTTTGTGAACGGTTTGTCGTCTTTTAAATAGCCTCCAAAGCACGGAAATATTCAATTCAGAGTTGTTTCTCTTCATGGTTTCTGTTCTAAAAAACTGCTTATATCTCTCTCTCTTATATGGGAAAAACTCTGTATCTGTCTAATATGGGGGAAATTCTGTATCTGTCTAATATGGGAGAAACTCTGTATCTCTTTAATATAGGAGAAACTCTGTATCTGTCTAATAAAAGAAAAAGAAACAAATGTTAATGTTAACAAGAAAGGGTTCAGTATAGCAATATTTATTGTTTCTCTTTCATTTCCATTTCAACCTTCACGCAGTCTTTCATTTCCATTTCAACCTTCACGCAGTCTTTCATTTCCATTTCAACCTTCACGCAGTCTTTCATTTCCATTTCAACCTTCACGCAGTCTTTCATTCCCATTTCAACCTTCACGCAGTCTTTCATTTCCATTTCAACCTTCACGCAGTCTTTCATTTTCCATTTCAACCTTCACGCAGTCTTTCATTCCCATTTCAACTTTCACGCAGTCTTTCATTCCCATTTCAACTTTCACGCAGTCTTTCATTCCCATTTCAACCTTCATGCAGTCTTTCATTTCCATTTCAACTTTCATGCAGTCTTTCATTTCCATTTCAACCTTCACGCAGTCTTTCATTCCCATTTCAACCTTCACGCAGTCTTTCATTTCCATTTCAACCTTCACGCAGTCTTTCATTTCCATTTCAACCTTCACGCAGTCTTTCATTTCCATTTCAACCTTCACGCAGTCTTTCATTTCATTTCAACCTTCATTTCATTTCCATTTCAACCTTCACGCAGTCTTTCATTTCCATTTCAGGAAAACAAATAGAACGTGAATTTCAGACTTGGCTCAAGGAGTGCAGTGAGGTTCATGACAAACAGATCCTCTTCTCCGGCAACTTGGGCGTGGTCAAACGGGCAGACCAGCCCAAATACAGACAGCCTTGGACAAAGTTTGAGAAAGTGGAGTGGGATGGGAAGGTCTATCAGAAGGGACAAATAGTAAGCCACACTTTCTTTCTTTATTTCTTTATCAGTCTCCATTTTCATTTGTAATTTAACTTGTTGGTGTATGGGTAGTAAGGAACTTGTTGGTGTATGTAATTTAACTTGTTGGTGTATGGGTAGTAAGGAACATGTAATTTAACTTGTTGGTGTTGGTGTATGGGTAATTTTACTTGTTGGTGTAAGGAACATGTAATTTAACTTGTTGGTGTATGGGTAGTAAGGGAACATGTAATAATTTAACTTGTTGGTGTATGGGTAGTAAGGAACATGTAATTTAACTTGTTGGTGTATGGGTAGTAAGGAACATGTAATTTAACTTGTTGGTGGTATGGGTAGTAAGGAACATGTAATTTAACTTGTTGGTGTATGGGTAGTAAGGAACATGTAATTTTACTTGTTGGTGTATGGGTAGTAAGGAACATGTAATTTAACTTGTTGGTGTATGGATAGTAAGGAACATGTAATTTTACTTGTTGGTGTATGGGTAGTAAGGAACATGCAATTTAACTTGTTGGTGTATGGGTAGTAAGGAACATGTAATTTTACTTGAACATGTAATTTAGTGTATGGGTAGTAAGGAACATGTAATTTTAACTTGTTGGTGTATGGGTAGTAAGGAACATGTAATTTTACTTGCTGGTGTATGGGTAGTAAGGAACATGTAATTTAACTTGTTGGTGTATGGATAGTAAGGAACATGTAATTTTACCCCATGCATTTTTTTGATCATCAAGTCAACAATGAAAGAAATTATTTTATATCTACAGACATATTTTTGACATGCATATTAGACAACAATGAAAGAAATTATTTTATAACAGACATATTTTTGTCAACTTTTAGCCTGTGCAAAATTAAAACCATGGAACTTTGCGGTCAATCGACTGTGGGCTAGCATCAATGGGTAGACTAGCAATTATAATGAATGGTATGCTATTTGCTAAGCTTGTAAACTGTCTCATCTAAGACGTGGATCAATTTTAATATCAGTGATATCTATGATCAAAGATTGGTTTCTTTTAGGATGCAGCATAAAATGGCTTTTGCTCTTTTGTTGTCATAGGTTCGCATTTTAAGAACGATGCCAGTCCTGCATGGCACCGTCCAAGCCTTTTATCTGTGTGGAGAATTTGAAGACAAGGTGTATTCCATGGGTGGTGACCTGGAGATTTCTCAGGTGAGTAGACCTAGTTAAAATCGTGTCGCAGGTGATGAAACAGTCTAAATACTTAATTAAGTCTGCATGACATAGTGTTTTAGGACAAGCAAAAACCATAACGATTTGTCGAATATGGTAGCAAACACTATGTTATGTTTTTTTTATTACAATTTAATTTCTTTAGTCTTAGAGTGTAGTAAATGGGTAATATTAATCAGTTGTGCACAAAAAGGCTTTTTTGAAATATCTAAACAAGTAAGTTCATTAATAGTGTGCTATGAAGGAAGTTGATATTTATCCCAGGTTATCTCATAGCCGTGGTATTGGTAGCTGAATGGTCAAGCTGCCAGACTTTGGATCATGAGATTCCGGGGTCAAATTCTAGCAAAGCTGGGTCCGTTGTTGTGTTCCTTGGCAAAGACACGTGTCACATATTTTCTTGGCCCAAGTGAAAATGGGTACAAGCACTAGCTTGGGAGCAAAAAACTGTGTCAGACTAGCGTCCTGTCGAGGAGGTGATTATTATCACCTGTTCCGCTTCATGCTGTAGAAACCTGGATAAGCTCCCTCTATATGGGCCAAGATGGCCTTGAAGGAACTTTAGTGTAAATAGCTCATAGCCAAGATGGCCTTGAAGGAACTTTGGTTTACATATCTCATAGCCAAGATTCATTTGTTTATGTTTTGACATTTTATTCAGGAGCCAAGGTCTCTGTATACAGAGGTCAAGTTCGTGCCCCTAAACCGCTTGGACAGGGGAGCCAATGCCTTGCAGGTCAAGAAATACATTGAAGATGAAGAAGCCAAGTGAGTCACCTGCTAGCTATTTATAGAATTTTAAATTTCCATCACCGGAAAGATTGGACGACTTTGTTTACACTGTTGATGTTAAGTCCCAGAGACAGAATTTCATCATAACTGTCTTTCAATTTTAATGTTTGTTTACATTCTTCGAGATAGTTATATATAGTGGAACATTTGTCATCTTTTACCCTATCTTATTTTCAATTTTAATCATTAGGCTAAAAAAAAAGAAGAAAGTCTCATACAAAGAAACTTTCATTATTACTGAAAAAAATAGATTTGATGTAATATTGATTTACTTGTAAATCTCATTGACTACCGGGGAGTGTTTAATCAATTTTATTCAGTCAGCCAGCAATATCAAAGACATGTTACTAATATGTCTTTGCTCTCATTTGGACTGATTTCATTTTAACAGATTACCAGATCATCTGTTGATTCATTGGCCAAACGGAATGGAGGTAGCACAGAATGAAAAGCGTCTGGCTGGGAGCACCATAGGTAATATCGATAATGAGACACATTATATAACAAGTGCCTGCTAGTTATGTGCCCAGTTTGTCTGAGAGCTTGCTGCTTGAGGAAAACCAATTTTTAAAAAACTTCATTCAGGCTATGTGCCTGAATTGGCAATCAAGCTGAAACTATTGAGGATTGTAATAATTTATATTTTCACAATTTCTGTCTTTAAACAATTTATTTTTGTTGGTAAGCTGCGAGTATAGGATAGATCTAGATAAAAGATTCAAGTAATCTTCATATTTACTCTAATACATTTTCTTCTGACAGAAGGCCTTTATAATTTTCAGTTATATACGTTAGTGGCCGTGCTCATTGCTGTACCATGTACCAGGTCCGTTCACATTTTTTATCCCCCCTTTTTTCCCTATGTAATATCCTGACAGGTGACATGAAGGTAGAAATTTGCAACAAGAAAGGTGAAAAGATTTCCAAGATGCCCGGCTCAGCAGCGGGCTCCAAGAAGCTACTGGTAGAGTTCAAGCTAATCTGGCATTGTAAGTTTCTCCATTGCTTCACTGTTTGAAGTAGTGTCTCAAACCCATTTTGCTATGGAACTTTTAACCTCTTCCTCTTCTTTATCCCTAAACTCTTATGCTATGTGTGTTTTAAAGGGTAGTATTTGTTCAAGGATGACATGGAATATGTGTCGTAACACTTTACATCAATTGCGTGATAAATGTCGGGGACTCTATAGTCTAGAGGCAAGATGTCGACCTCTCAACCAAAAGGTTAGTGGTTCAAGCTCCGGCAGTTTGAAATTTTGTCTCAAGTTTTTTTTAGACGAAATCTAGCCCAATGGTCTAGGAAGATGGATTGGCACATAGTCCTATTGGAGACGAAAACGAGGTCCTGTATACAGATCACAACACTTTGTGCATGTTAATGATTCCTTTGTTGTTTACTGAATCCATAAATGTGATAAGCAAAAGAGGACTTAGGATACAACCCTGTCTTACTCCTATATCTACATCAAATTCTTCAGATACATTTCCATCTACTCTCACTGCACATATTGGTTTATTGTAAAAACTTTTAATGGCTTCTATTAAATTTTGCTCTACGTTGTGTTCTTTTAAGGAATGCCATAGTTGATCCCTCCTCACCGTGTCAAATGCCGTTTCTAAGTCAACAAAACATTGCATAATGAATTACAATCAAATCAAATCAAAAGCATGACAAATGTAAGACTTTAGCATGTTCCCTCAATGTAAGACTAGCATGTTCCCTCAATGTAAGACTTTAGCATGTTCCCTCAATGTAAGACTTTAGCATGTTCCCTCAATGTAAGAATAGCATGTTCCCTCAATGTAAGACTTTAGCATGTTCCCTCGATGAAAACATTGCATAATGAATTATGAGCTCACTTACTTCTTACAACTCGTTTGTCCTTTCCATTTCTTTCCATATTTCATCTACAAATTTATTCTATGAGTTATTCCATATTTCATCTACAAGTTTATTCTATGAGTTATTCCATATTTCATCTACAAGTTTATTCTATGAGTAACATGATTTGACTTATTGATAATTGTCAACTTTTGAAATAGGATGTGTGGTTTCTGCTACCATTTTAAAGATTCCACAGGAAGCTCCATCATCTTTTTTCTTATCCTCTCCAGCGTCATCTGGCGATGAGGTCATTGTCTCCCTGCTGTCCCAGCACGGCAAGAGTTGGCCATACTGGTTTCGAAAGATGGGTTAGTGATAGGAATAGTATGTGTTATTGACAGAAAGATGGGTTAGTGTTAGGAATAGTGTGTGTTATTGACTGAAAGATGTGTTAGTGTTAGGAATTGTGTGTGTTTTTGACAGAAATAGGGGTTAGTGTTAGGAATAGTGTGTGTTATTGACAGAAATAGGGGTTAGTGTTAGGAATAGTGTGTGTTATTGACCGGAAGATGGGTAAGTGTTAGGAATAGTGTGTGTTATTGACAGAAATAGGGGTTATTGTTACGAATAGTGTGTGTTGTTGACAGAAAGGTGGGTTGATGTTAGGAATAGTGTGTGTTGAACAACAGATGGGAAAGTGTTAGGAATAGTGTGTGTTGTTGTAACAAAGATGGGTTAATGTTAGGAATAGTGTGTGTTGTTGTAACAAAGATGGGTTAATGTTAGGAATAGTGTGTTGTTGTAACAAAGATGGGTTAATGTTAGGAATAGTGTGTGTTGTTGTAACAAAGATGGGTTAATGTTAGGAATAGTGTGTGTTGTTGTAACAAAGATGGGTTAATGTTAGGAATAGTGTGTGTTGTTTACATAGGAATTGGTTGGTGTCAGGAATAGTGTGTGTTGTTGTAACAAAGATGGGTTAATGTTAGAATGTGTGTTGTTGTAACAAAGATGGGTTAATGTTAGGAATAGTGTGTGTTGTTGTAACAAAGATGGGTTAATGTTAGGAATAGTGTGTGTTGTTGTAACAAAGATGGGTTAATGTTAGGAATAGTGTGTGTTATTTACATAGGAATTGGTTGGTGTCAGGAATAGTGTGTGTTGTTGACGTAAAGATGGGAAAATGTTAGGAATAGTGTGTGTTGTTGACAGATGGATGGGTTAGTGTTAGTAATAGTGTGTGTTGTTGACAGAAAGATGGATTGGTTTTAGGATTAGTATGTGTTGTTGACAGAAGGATGGGTTAGTGTTACCAATAGTGTATGTTGTTGACAGAAGGATGGGTTAGTGTTACCAATAGTGTATGTTGTTGACAGAAGGATGGGTTAGTGTTACCAATAGTGTATGTTGTTGACAGAAGGATGGGGTAGTGTTACCAATAGTGTATGTTGTTGATAGAAGGATGGGTTAGTGTTACCAATAGTGTATGTTGTTGACAGAAGGTTGGGTTAGTGTTACCAATAGTGTATGTTGTTGACAGAAGGTTGGGTTAGTGAATGTTGTTGACAGAAGGTTGGGTTAGTGTTATAAGTATGGTGTGTGTTGACAGACAGATATATGTAGTGTAAAAGCTTTGTCTGTTGACAGAAATATGGGTTAGTGTTGACAGAAATATGGGTTAGTGTTAAAATAGTATTTTGTGTCATTAACAGAAATATGGGTTAGTGTTAAAATAGTATTTTGTATCAGACAGATATAGTGTAAGTGACAGAAATATGGGTTAGTGTTAAAATAGTATTTTGTGTCATTAACAGAAATTGTCTGTTAAAATTGACATTAACAGAAATATGGGTTAGTGTTAAAATAGTATTTTGTGTCATTAACAGAAAAGGGGTTAGTGTTAAAATATATAACAGGGTTAGTGTAGTATTTTAAAAATAGTAGTGTTAAAATAGTATTTTGTGTCATTAACAGAAATATGGGTTAGTGTTAAAATAGTGTTTTGTGTCATTAACAGAAATATGGGTTAGTGTTAAAATAGTATTTTGTATCATTAACAGAAATATGGGTTAGTGTTAAAATAGTATTTTGTGTCATTAACAGAAATATGGGTTAGTGTTAAAATAGTATTTTGTGTCATTAACAGAAATATGGGTTAGTGTTAAAATAGTATTTTGTATCATTAACAGAAATATGGGTTAGTGTTAAAATAGTATTTTGTATCATTAACAGAAATATGGGTTAGTGTTAAAATAGTATTTTGTATCATTAACAGAAATATGGGTTAGTGTTAAAATAGTATTTTGTATCATTAACAGAAATAGGGGTTAGTGTTAAAATAGTATTTTGTATCATTAACAGAAATAGGGGTTAGTGTTAAAATAGTATTTTGTATCATTAACAGAAATATGGGTTAGTGTTAAAATAGTATTTTGTATCATTGACAGAAATATGGGTTAGTCGTGTTAAAATAGTATTTTGTGTCATTAACAGAAATATGGGTTGGTGTCATAAATATGTTGTGTCATTAACAGAAATGGAAAGGAAAGTTTTAACATGTGAAAGCAGGATGTAAAAAAACAATATTTATGAAATGCTTTTTTTATTTAAGAAGAGATGTGAGATGCAAGGTTTAAAAGAAGATTTGTGCACAGATTTTATGATAGTCAGGAAAGAATTGCCTTTATGTGCATATAGTTAAGTCTTGATTTTCTTTACCTAAGGAACGACATCAACATAAGTGTGTGAGAAACTGCCTTCCTTTTTTTTTTTTTTAAATCGATAGGAAAGAATTGACAACTTTTCATGGCAAGAAAAAAAAATGAAATAGTGTTATATATGCAAATTCATATTTTGTCTTGTCTCCTGGCCCATAAAAAATACCAGACAGCGCCAAGCACCTGGGCAACTACACCATCCAATTCCACGCTGTGTTGAATGAGTCGGGAGCTGTCATGTATGCCGGAAGGGAATTGCCTGCACACAAGATTAAATTCGCTGTTATAGGTGAGGACGCTTTTTCTTGTTTCAGTTTTTATTTATTTATTTGTGTTAGATTCTGATGTTCAGTAACACTTGTTCAGTCGTGGTTCACTTTGAAAGTTTTCAATTTGTTTTTACTTTGACGAAATAAGCTATCATATTCTTAGCAAAATTCACTGGCTATAGGCATGAGTCATTTTAAATTTGTACACGTGTATTAATCCAAATATTGTTGTCTTTAAAAAACAAAATTCAAATAATGGTTAATATGTTCTAATAGCTTAAAGTTTTTTACTCACTGTTATCAACATATCGTCAGTGCCCAAGTTGTTAGACTACCAAATATGATATTGTGAAGTTCTAGGTTCCTACAATGCCACGTCCGACATTGTGATCGTTGGCAAAGACATTTAAGAAAGATGCATTTACCCACCTGACCCAGGCCCTGAAGGGTACCAGTATCTGTGGGGGAGTAAAACCAGCATTCTGTCCAAGAGGATGAGTTCCGGATGTATGGGCTGTGAAGGCCTTGAAGGGATAATAGTAATGATAATAATCATAATATTTTATTTATCCAAAGAAGGAAAAATTACATTGTGTTCCTCATTAAAAGAAATAAAACAATTATAGTCACTTTCACTATTCTCAAATTGCTTTCTGTTCTCATTTTTCATTCCTCATTTTCATGGATGTTCACCAGTTTGTTATTAACCCATCCTAATTTTTTGATGTTGCAGAGGCTGAGCCGGAGAAGTTCACTGTTGGAATGCTTGATGGACCTTTCAAAGTTGGGGAACCATTTCAAATTCCGCTTGAATTCCAAGATCGTTTCAACAATGGCACTCACCCGCCTTCGAATTTAAAACCAATCTTGGATGCCGAGTATGTTTTCTGTTTTGTTTCTTGTTCGTTACAAAAGTTGAAAAGATCATTGCACCCATGCTAAGTAATAGCACTGATGTGCAAGTCATCTGTACTTGGATATTTGACTTAACGACATGTGCGTTGATGTGTGTGAGTGTGGATGAGTGTGCAAGTGTGTGTGAATATTAATCATGGTTATATTATGTTACATTGTGTTATATGGTGGTGTGAGTGGACGGTGTTTTGAACGACATATTATGTGTAAACTTACGTACTAAATGTGTTTTTGTTACATGAGAAATTTAAACCAAAAGAAAAATTGCCTTCTTTGGACTATAAAGATTATTATTGTTATTATTATAATTATTATTATTATTATTATTATTGGGCAGTGGACAGGTAAGTGCCTGTATGGGGAGTAGTTGATCCCGCCCTCCACGAGTCTCCTGCTGCCTTGCAGGTGGTCTTGGCAGACCAAAGGCTAATGGAGCTAACCCTGACAGAAAATAACAACCTGCTGTCTTGCAGGCTGGTCTTGAAGGACTAAAGGCTAAGTTGGAGTTAACTCTGACAGAAAACAACCTGCTGCCTTGCAGACTGGTCTTGGTTGACCAAAGGCTAAGGGAATTAGCCCTGACAGAAAATAACAAAACGTGGTAGGGGCCTCAAGGTGACAGCCGCACCATCTACCTAGGGTACAGTGGGCCAATCCTCTGCTTATCCAAAACCAAACAGATTCAGAGAACTAAATATAACACAACTGGCTTGATCTTTCGAAGACAAACTTGGAAACGAATACGGACTGTGATTTTTGGAACATGGAATGTTAGGACAATAAATGGAAAAGAGCTAGAATTAGTTGAAGAAATGGAAAAATTCAAAGTAGATATTTTGGCCATTACAGAAAGAAAGAAAAAAAGGACAAGGAATAGAAAATGTAGGATCGAACCATATTTTTATCTTCTCAGGGGTAGATGTCAAAGATAGAGCTTGAGCAGGAGTAGGCCTCCTAGTGCATAAAAGGCATGAAAAGCTACTAGAAAGTTGGAAATTTAAATAGCCCACAGCTATTAGAGATAAATATTAAACCAAAGGGACGAGAAATTAAATTATTAATAGCTTATGGACCAAACGAAAAAGCAATTTACAAATAGCTGCAGAGAATCTTAAACCCAAACAGGAACTAATGGTTTTAGGAGATTTAAACGCTATAGTAGGCAACAATGTAGAAACGTCAGGAGGAGTGATAGGTAAAGAAGGAGAGACAACAACTTGTCCAAATGGAGAGACTAATAGATTTTTGCCTAAAGAATAACATGAAAATAGCCAACATTTATTTTCCTCATAAGGATATCCACAAATATACAAGAGTAAATGAAGACAGATATGAAAAGTCAATCATAAACTACATAATAGTTAACAGCTCCCTTTTTTTACAGTACATTGGATGCAAGAGTAAACAGAGGAGCAGAAATACTTAGTGATCATCACTTAGTGATTGCCAAAATGAGATTATTGACTGAAGAAAACAAACAGAAAAGGAAAGAGAAGAAAGCCACTAAACTCAAAAAAAGAGGAATTAAATAAACCAATAGTAAAACAGGTATAACAATCTAGGATAAAAAGATTTATCAGTGAAAGACAGGTGGATCTGAATGATAGCACAACAGAAGAAAAGTGGCAGATGTATAAAGAAACACTCCTCAGTTGTACTGAAGAGGTCTGTGGTAGGAAACAGATTAAAGGAGATAGGAAAAGAACAGCATGGTGGAATGAGAACATCAAGACTAAGATCAAAGAAAAGAGGATGCCTGGAAGAAATACTTGCAAACAAAGAGACCAAAGGATAGTATAGATTACGTGAATAAAAGAACTATCGCCAAAGAGGAAGTTTGGAAAGAAAAAACAAGAACTATGGGAAGAGTTTCAACAAAGACTTCAAGAAAGCTATCAAGGAAATCAAAAGCTGTTCTAGGGGGCAATGAAGAGCATGAAAAAGACCAAAGCATGCCCAATACGACAAATTAAGAATTACATAATCCTTCCAGAGCGTATGAAACAAGGAGTAAAGATCAACTAGTAAGAGTAACAAGTAATCTAGAGGAGACAGCTGAAGATGTAGATATATCAATGAAAGAAATCCAAACAGCTATAAGAAAAGTGAAATTAGGAAAAGCCCCAGGAGCAGATCAAGTTTATCCAGAAGCGATTAAAAATCAAGGGAGAGAGGCTGACAAACTACTACATGTAATATGCCAACAAGCATGGAAGTCCAAACAGGTGCCAGATGACTGGAAAAGGGGAACGGTAGTACCAATACATAAGAAAGGATCAACTATGGAATGCTCAAACTATAGAGGGATATCACTACTTAACGTACCAGGAAAAGTGTATGCCAGGATACTGGAAATGAGACTAAGGAAAAGAGAAGAGGATCAGATTGAAGAGCATCAGAGTGGATTTAGACCAGGAAGATGTGTACAAGACCACATATTTACAATTAGACAAATAATGGAACAATTCCATGAGAGAAATATTGACTTGCACCAGTGTTTTATTGACTTAGAAAAGGCATTTGACACTGTGAGGAGGGACGAAGTATGGTATTCCTTAAAAATGTAATAGAAGCCATTAAAAGTCTTTACAATAAACCAAAATGTGCAGAGAGAGTAGCTGGAAATGTATCTGAAGAATTTGATGTAGATATAAGAGTAAGACAGGGTTGTATCCTAAGTCCTCTTTTGTTTATCACATTTATGGATTCAGTCGCAAAGGCATCCTCAAAAATGAAGAAAATGAATGTAGGTATGTGGAAGCTCAAACCAGTAAATGTGTCAATGCTTTCATTTACCGATGATTTAGTTCTGTTTGGAAAATCAGAAAGTGACATTCAGTTGAATATCAACATTATGAACAATGAACTAAATAAAAGAGGAATGAGAGTAAATGCAAAGAAAACCAAAACAATGCTAGTAACTAGGGAAGCTAAAACACAAAATCTAAAATTGGGCAGGGAGAATGTAGAACAAGTTCAAAGCTACAATAACCTAGGAGTAATGATTAACTCAGAGGGAAAACTAAGAGAAGAAATCAGCCAGAGAATCATCAACAAAAACCAAATTGGCAGTATACAATACAGTTTATTGTTCTACTCTCCTCTATGGCAGCGAAACCTGGACCTTAGACAGTAGAGAATACAGTAGAGTACAGGCAGCTGAAATGAAATATTTAAGAAGAGTAGTAGGGAAAACTAAAAGACACAAAATCAGAAACACAACAATAAGAGATCAAACCAAAATAGATGGCATAAAAACTAAGATAGAAACAAATCAATTGAGATGGTTTGGGCATGTAAACAGAATGAATGACAATGGAATAGCTAAATCAGTATACAGTGCTAAAGCCCAAGGTAAAAGACCAAAAGGCAGACCTCGGAGAAAGTGGGAAGAATATATAAAAGAGGCATAGAAATTTAACTTTTTTGGAAGGAAACAGAAAATGCCAGGACAGGGCATCCTGGAGAAAGATCATCTCGGGCATCTGAACCCATACACCGAAAGGTAGAATGGCAACTGATAAAGAAAGAAAGAAAGAATTATTATGAAAGGGACAAAAATCAATGCTAAATAAGTGACTTCACCCTAACTCTGTTAAGCCTGATGACTAAGGAAAATGATCAACTACTTTTGTTTTATTTATCAGTTATGTATGTCCCGTGAATGATTTCTATGTCAAGGAGATAAATCAGTGTCTTAGCATATCGGTCCAAGTCAGATTTAGGCTGAAGTAAAACTGATTCAGTTGAACACTCTTCATCCTATGATCTATCATAGTAAATGAGGATAAAATGTGTCAATGCATTGCTGAGTTGTCATGGACGCGTTTTTAAGAACAATTTTTACTTTTCCCATAACCACCGAAAATCAGTTAGGCCAAAATGTTTGTACACTGATGAAATAGCTTCCCATGCTTGTAATGTGAATCTTTCTCTATCCGTTTCTGTAGTGGCTTGGAACTGAGCTATGAGAATATGCAAACCAAGGGCAATAGCTGTTTCATCAAAGGTGTTGTAGCCAAGGGCACAGTCAATACCAGTGCTGGAAAGGTAGGTGTTTGCGTCTTGGCAGTCCTATAACATTAATGCCTAAGTCAAATCACAATTGAACTGGGAATGCCTAAGTCAAATCACATTGACCTGGGAATGCCTAAGTCAAATCACATTGAACTGGGAATGCCTAAGTCAAATCACATTGAATTGGGAATGCCTAAGTCAAATCACATTGAACTGGGAATGCCTAAGTCAAATCACATTGAACTGGGAATGCCTAGTCAAATCACATTGAACTGGGAATGCCTAAGTCAAATCACATTGAACTGGGAATGCCTGAGTCAAATCACATTGAACTGGGAATGCCTAAGTCAAATCACATTGAACTGGGAATGCCTAAGTCAAATCACATTGAACTGGGAATGCCAGTCAAATCCATTGAATAGTTTGTCAGCATTCCTTGAATATTACTATTTCTTTTTTTTTTATTATTAAGAAAAACCCACCTTACAGGGTGATAATGTTTGTATTTGCCATATATTTTGTAGTCAAGATCTTTGGAAATGAGACTGCTAGGAATAATGTTTTTATTTGCCATACGTTTTGTGTCAAGATCTTTGGAACTGAGACTGCTAGGAATAATGTTTGTTTTGTGTCAAGATCTTTTGAGACTGCTAGGAATAATGTTTGTTTTGTTTTCTCAAAACACCTGAATAGGACTTAGGAGTTTATGTTATACACAAACACCTGAATAGGACTTAGAGTTTATGTTATACACAAACACCTGAATATGATGTAGGAGTTTATGTTATACACAAACACCTGAATAGGACTTAGGAGTTTATGTTATACACAAACACCTGAATATGATGTAGGAGTTTATGTTATACACAAACACCTGAATATGATGTAGGAGTTTATGTTATACAACTGACGATAAGTACTACAACAGTGTTCTGTATAAAACCTCAATGCCATACATTTTGTAGTCAAAATCTTTGGAACTGAGACTGCTAGGAATAATGTTTGTATTTGTCATACATTTCGTAGTCAAAATCTAGCATGGAACAAAGACATGTGATGATTGAGATCCCACTAAGAAATTTGCTAATCCCACTACCGAAAATGAAAAAACCCAAGTTTTTGACAGGAGCTTAGAAAATTGTGCAAGTTCTGGAGATTAAGGCAGGGATTTTTGCATCTTTTGTGTGGTTTGTTTTTAAATAGAAAGAAAAGAAGATGATGAAGATGATACTTGATCAACGACTTAAGTATCGATAGATACGTCTGAGATACGTCTGAGGAAAAGGAATTATACCTTGTGATTATATACTTCTGTAGGTGATACTCAGATACGATTGCTGAATTTTTTTCAAATGGTATTATTTTAAAGTTACGTTTGCTTTTTAAAACAGTATTATTTTTAATGACGTTTGTTTTTTCAGAGCTTTAATCTGAAGGTGTCTGTACCTGAATTAGATCAGCCACAGACATTGAAAATACGACTGTTGCCAGGTGAGAAAAATGTTAAAGTTGCCACATAAATTTTTAAGCCTTGACCTCTACGATTTCCCCGGCTAAAATTATTTACGGACATGCAAGAACGATTTTTGTCAAGGATGAGATGTAAGCCTGAACTTCATTTCAAGAAATCTGGATTTGAAAACTGTTCATCTACTTATAGATACCATATACAAAAATTAAATTATTCATAGTGAATCACATTTTAAAAGACCCAAGTTTTTAATAAAGAGCTTCAATTGTCATCTAGTGCTTCAACAGCGATATTTACTTACTGAGAAGAGACAACCCTAAATTTCATTTGGTAAAGAGCTTGCTCTCTAAAACTCCTCTGGCAATTACAGATATTGGTTGCTTCCCCTTGGTAGTAATAGTAGCAGTGGCTTTCAACTATTTGATAGTTGGCATCAGTAACCCACATCATTCGCACAAACTTTTTCTCATATTCCTCACATGTTTACAGTTAGGTTTACCTGCATCCTTGCTTGTCCTTACCTTTGCTGTTGAAAGTCACGTCTCCCTGAAAGTTATGGGCGGTTGGTGGGTACTGCTGGTAGATCTTACTTCTTTGCTTTACTATTTTTGCATGTCTTTTACCTTGCTGTTTCCTGTTAATTCACCCTGAGATCACCACATTTGAGGGATGGGGTAATTTTCAACCAAACAAATGAGCCCTGAAAGTTTTCTTGCTTTCTACACATCTTTTGTTAACTTTTTTTTCTTTTCAATGAAATTTCGAGGGACTTGGTAGTCCAGAGGCAAGGTGTTGGCCTCTCAACCAAAAGGTAGTGGGTTCAAGCCCCGCCAACGGTTGAAACATTTTCTCAATTTAAAAAAAATGCAAACTTTACCCCGTCTGATCCAGGTAGGTGGATCAACACCTAGTCCCATCAGAGAGGAGATGAAAAGGAGGACCCGTATGTAGATCCTAACACTCTGTGCACGTTAAAGATCTGGCTGTTCACAGGCAAAATTTAAAATCCTACCAAAAACCCAGAGAACACCTCAGTTGTGAATGTGGGTAAACTCAAACCAAATAAAAAAAATCTATGAAATTTCACATTCCGGTAATCATCCACTTTATTATGAAAGGTGAATTTTTCTTTTCTTTTCAATGTCACAGGTCCACCCGCGGCACTTGTAGTCAAGCCAGAAACTGAAGTGGTCATAGAGAACGGGTCGTCTCCCAGCTTCTTCGTGGAGTGCCGTGATCTGGCTGGCAACCTCACTAGCGGCGGCAAAATCAATGTGGTTTGCAAAGTAAGTGGCTCCCTTTTCATCACATTTTTGCCCGTCTTTTTCATGGAAACAAAAGTTTGACAAGGAGATTTTTTGTAGCTCACAGGATTTTTGGTGGCTTGTCAGAATGAAAAAACAAAATTCATGTTTAAGATTTGAGTTCTGAATGATTTTTAACCTCCTTCGCTGCCATGTGCCCGTAAATTCTACAGGCCAGTTGGTGCATGCTATATGCCATGTGCCCGTAGATTCTACAGGCCAGTTGTGCATGCTATGGGTTTATGAGATGACATTTTTCAATAGGCTCGTTGATTGGTCTAAGGGACATAACTGCATAAGCCATTTGTAAATGGTTTCAATCACATCCCTCAAAAAACCGTCAATTTCTCCCCAGCTCTGCTATGGTTTGTCTTGGGGCATCGAAGGGGTTAACAATCCATGAATAAGATATAATTTCGATAACGAAGGGGTTAACAATCCATGAATAAGATATAATTTCGATAACGAAGGGTTAACAATCCATGAATAAGATATAATTTCGATAACAAAGGGGTTAACAATCCATGAATAAGATATAATTTGGATATGGTTTGTCTCTGGGGCATGGAAGGGGTTAACAATCCATGAATAAGATTTAATTTGGATATGGTTTGTCTCTGGGGCATCGAAGGGGTTAACAATCCATGAATAAGATTTAATACTGGGCACATCGAAGGGGTTAACAATCCATGAATAAGATATAATTTGGATATGGTTTGTCTCTGGGGCATGGAAGGGGTTAACAATCCTTGAATAAAATTTAATACTGGGCACATCGAAGGGGTTAACAATCCGTGAATAAGATATAATTTGGATATGGTTTGTCTCTGAGGCATCGAAGGGCTAAAATCCATGAATAAGATGTAATACTGGGCACATCGAAGGGGTTAATAATCCGTGAATAAGATGTAATACTGGGCACATAGTAAAGAGGTTAACAATCCGTGAATAAGATGTAATACTGGGCACATAGAAGAGGTTAACAATCCATGAACGAGATGTAATTTGGATATGAAAAACTGGATATCAAATGATGTGGTGTCTTTTTATGTGAGTTGTGACTATTTGAAGTTGGTATATGGTAATCTTTCTTCATATGTATATATTGGCTGATGTAAGGATAGACATATTTATGTACTTTATCATGCAAGGCACAGAAAACAGGTATATATGGGTTTATAATAAATTTTCGAGTCATTCTCATGACAGCGTTTTGAGTCTCAGATAGGAGAAGGGGAACATTGTTTAGTAATTTTTACTATTTTTTCTCCTTGAGGGGTTCAGATAAGTCTTGTGTCTTTAATCAACATTACAGCTTATGCTCAAACTATTTGGCGGATACTGATTTCATTCACTGTACAATCTCAGTCTGGGACCTGTACCCTTTGAATATTTTCATGGTTGTAAAGCACATATTGATTTGATTTCTTTAAGTATGTATTAAATGAACATTGAAGATATTCGAATTACCCATAATTTCTTTTCTTTTCGCTTTGATAACTTGAACATTGAAGATATTCGAATTACCCATAATTTCTTTTCTTTTCGCTTTGATAACTTGAACATTGAAGATATTGGAATTACCCATAATTTCTTTTCTTTTCATTCCAGCTGAGCGGAGCACCAGGACTACCCAGCTTCTCGGCCGATTGCTCCAGTACAGGAGCTGCCACCCTGACGGGCAAAGCCATTCAGATGAAAAAGATGAAAGGAGAACACGAACTCAAAGCTCACATTGATGTGCAGGTGTGTGTGTGTGTGTGTGTATGTACCTTGCCACGGCACGTTTCACATCGCTGCAGTTCTGACGAAATTATGTACACGCCAAATTTTAAACCCTCCGTTATGCGTTACCCATCTTTTGTAATAAAAAAAGTGTAAAGCTCCTTCAAGGCTTCTACGGCTCATAGAGCCGGAACGTATCTTGATTTCTATAGCTTGAAGTGGAATAGGTGATAATAATCATCTCCTGGACAGGACACTTTTCTGGCACAGGTTTTTACTCTCAAGCTTGTACCCATTTTCACCTGGGTCGAGTGATGGGGAAAAGGCTTGTTAAGTGTTTTCCAAGGAACACAACGTCAAACCTAACTGCTAGGATTCGAACTCAAATCCTCATGATCCCAAGGCAGACAGCCTAACCATTTGGCCACCGTCACCTTCCTCATGATTATAGGATTGGCAAAAATAGATGGAAATTGTTTGTGAGACCATTTTGGAAAGTTAGTCCACTGTTAAGACTGAGAAAATCATTTTTTTAACTGTCCTGTAAAGTTTAACTTGTGGCACTCCACGCTTTCATAATCACAGAGCAAAGTGACAGGTAGTGGCTTTGATAAAAGTTAGAATGGAACTGATATTGGTACCCACGCTTTCATAATCACAGAGCAAAGTGACAGGTAGTGGCTTTGATAAAAGTTACAATGGAACTGATATTGAAATGCATCACAATGAACTGTTACTCTTCCTGCGGGACAACTGTCTGAGGCAAATATTTTGGACATAACATGTTAATTTGCAATATGGCTTTTTGCAAAAAAAAAAGGTAAAGTTTTTGGAAATTTGAATACTTAAAACTTCTCCCTACCGTATAATGTGACTTTGATATTACAAGGAACTATTTAGAGTCATCATCATTTAGCAGCTATATACTCTCCTGCATTTATCTATAATATATTTATATTTTTCCTGATTTTGCAAGTGACAGCGTATTTCATAAGTTTGTGTTGTGCCACAGGGTTTGCGGCGGGTCCCGACCGTTGAACGTATTATACGTGTCACTCCCAGCAGTACGGCATCGGTGATGCGCCTCTTTTACACTGAGGGAAAGGAATCTAAAGAAATATTACCCAAGTCAACGCTAGAAAGAAAAGCAGGAACTGTGCTGGAGGGCCTTAGTAAGTTCTGTAAACTTGTGTGATTATAACCTCTTAGGAACTGGGCTGGAGGGCCTTAGTAAGTTCTGTAAACTTGTGTGATTATAACCTCTTAGGAACTGGGCTGGAGGGCCTTAGTAAGTTCTGTAAACTTGTGTGATTATAACCTCTTAGGAACTGGGCTGGAGGGCCTTAGTAAGTTCTGTAAACTTGTGTGATTATAACCTCTTTTCTTGAAGGGAGTGAAGGCGAAACTAGACTCAATTATTTCAAATATCTATTGTGTACTTCAATTCAACTAATGTGACTGTGATTTTATTACAGGTTAATACAAACAGTTAGGAAGTGAAAGGAAATGACATTGAATACTACTTAAGTCCTGTAGGACCAAAGACAAGACAAATACAAGGAATAGACAGAAAAAAATTGGAGTGTAGTTAGCTTGGTTGGTAGCACACTTTCTTTTCATGGCGAGGCGATGGGTGTCGACACAGAGGTCACGGGTTCGATCCCCAAGGTGGTCAGGATTTGTTTCTGTCTATGCCTTGTATTTGTCTCATCTTTATTCCTATGGGGATTTAGTCTTATTCAATGTCATTTCCTTCATTGGGATTTTATTAGTGGCTTTGCGACTTCTCATTTCTATTTTACCTGTGGGTGGTTGGAGGTTGAGTGATTTTGCAACTTCTCATTTCTATTTTACCTGTGGGTGGTTGGAGGTTGCTATAGCTAGATCCTTCTTCCTTCCTTTTACTCTGACTCATCTTGCTCTTTCTTTTTCATTCACCCTGAGATCACCGCATATAGTGGACGGGGTAAGTTTCAACAAAAGCAACCAAACAAATTTGTTTTTAGCTATTGGCGCCTGTGTTTCGTTTTACTGGATGAGTTTTCTTCAGCTTACCGTGTCTAATTGTCGGTGACCAGATGGTTAGGCTGCCGGACGTGGGATCATTAGGTTCTGGGTTTGAATCCTAGTAAAAGCTAGTTTGGACGTTGTGTTCCCTGGGAAAGATACTTGACATGCATTTTCCCCACTGGACCCAGGTGCAAATGGGTACAAGCACTAGCTTGGGAGCAACAACCAGCATCCTGCCCAGGAGGTAATTATTATCACTTGCTCAGCTTCACGCTATAGAAACCGGGGTAAGTTTCTGGCTCTATAGGCCATATTGCCCTTGAAGGAACTTAACCTTGTCTTGGTATTTTCTTTTTCCCTCCATTAAGGTCAAAGGCCTTTAATTTAGTTCTAATGTTATATCTTTGTATATCTAAAAAAAATTTACTGACTGAGCTAACATCTTATATTTTTGAATGTATCATTGTCATCACAAATGTTTCCAAGGTTGTCTGTGAGAGGTCAATCTCGACTTCTCTTTATTTTGCCTTTCAATCCATAATTTTTGGTTGTTGGTGACTAGCTGATCGCAGCTTGGAGCCCTTTTACCTGTCAGGCTTGTTTGTCTTCATAAGACTGTTACTTGTCAGACTTGTTTGTCTTCATAAGACTGTTACTTGTCAGACTTGTTTGTCTTCATAAGACTGTTACTTGTCAGGCTTGTTTGTCTTCATAAGACTGTTACTTGTCAGACTTGTTTGTCTTCATAAGACTGTTACTTGTCAGACTTGTTTGTCTTCATAGCACTGTTGTCAGGCTTGTTTGTCTTCATAAGACTGTTACTTGTCAGACTTGTTTGTCTTCATAGCACTGTTGTCAGGCTTGTTTGTCTTCATAGCACTGTTGTCAGGCTTGTTTGTCTTCATAAGACTGTTACTTGTCAGACTTGTTTGTCTTCATAGCACTGTTGTCAGGCTTGTTTGTTTTCATGAGACTGTTACTTGTCAGACTTGTTTGTCTTCATAGCACTGTTGTCAGGCTTGTTTGTCTTCATGAGACTGTTACTTGTCAGACTTGTTTATCTTCATAGCACTGTTGTCAGGCTTGTTTGTCTTCATAAGACTGTTACTTGTCAGACTTGTTTATCTTCATAGCACTGTTGTCAGGCTTGTTTGTCTTCATAAGACTGTTACTTGTCAGACTTGTTTATCTTCATAGCACTGTTGTCAGGCTTGTTTGTCTTCATAAGACTGTTACTTGTCAGACTTGTTTATCTTCATAGCACTGTTGTCAGGCTTGTTTGTCTTCATAAGACTGTTACTTGTCAGACTTGTTTATCTTCATAGCACTGTTGTCAGGCTTGTTTGTCTTCATGAGACTGTTACTTGTCAGGTTTGTTTGTCTTCATAAGACTGTTACTTGTCAGGTTTGTTTGCCTTCATAAGACTGTTACTTGTCAGACTTGTTTGTCTTCATAAGACTGTTACTTGTCAGACTTGTTTGTCTTCATAAGACTGTTACTTGTCAGACTTGTTTGTCTTCATAAGACTGTTACTTGTCAGGTTTGTTTGTCTTTATAAGACTGTTACTTGTCAGGTTTGTTTGTCTTTATAAGACTGTTACTTGTCAGGTTTGTTTGTCTTTATAAGACTGTTACTTGTCAGACTTGTTTGTCTTCATAAGACTGTTACTTGTCAGACTTGTTCGTCTTCATAAGACTTTTACTTGTCAGACTTGTTTGTCTTTATAAGACTGTTACTTATCAAGTTTGTTTGTCTTCATAAGACTGTTACTTGTCAGACTTGTTTGTCTTCATAAGACTGTTACTTATCAGGTTTGTTTGTCTTCATGAGACAGTTACTTGTCAGACTTGTTTGTCTTCATAAGACTGTTACTTATCAGGTTTGTTTGTCTTCATGAGACTGTTGTTACTTGTCAGACTTGTTTGTCTTCATAAGACTGTTACTTGTCAGACTTGTTTGTCTTCATAAGACTGTTACTTGTCAGACTTGTTTGTCTTCATGAGACTGTTACTTGTCAGGTTTGTTTCTCTTCATGAGACTGTTACTTGTCAGGTTTGTTTGTCTTCATAAGACTGTTACTTGTCAGGTTTGTTTCTCTTCATAAGACTGTTACTTGTCAGGTTTGTTTCTCTTCATGAGACTGTTACTTGTCAGACTTGTTTGTCTTCATAAGACTGTTACTTGTCAGACTTGTTTGTCTTCATAAGACTGTTACTTGTCAGGTTTGTTTGTCTTCATAAGACTGTTACTTATCAGGTTTGTTTGTCTTCATGAGACTGTTACTTGTCAGACTTGTTTGTCTTCATAAGACTGTTACTTGTCAGGTTTGTTTGTCTTCATGAGACTGTTACTTGTCAGGTTTGTTTGTCTTCATAAGACTGTTACTTGTCAGGTTTGTTTGTCTTCATGAGACTGTTACTTGTCAGACTTGTTTGTCTTCATAAGACTGTTACTTGTCAGACTTGTTTGTCTTCATAAGACTGTTACTTGTCAGACTTGTTTGTCTTCATAAGACTGTTACTTGTCAGACTTGTTTGTCTTCATAAGACTGTTACTTGTCAGACTTGTTTGTCTTCATAAGACTGTTACTTGTCAGACTTGTTTGTCTTCATAAGACTGTTACTTGTCAGACTTGTTTGTCTTCATAAGACTGTTACTTGTCAGGCTTGTTTGTCTTCATAAGACTGTTACTTGTTGCTGAAAGAAATAAGTGATTGTTTAGGTATGTAAACAACGAATCATAAGAGAATGGCTAAGTCAAAATACAAGGTTAAAACCCGAGGTAAAATACCAAAAGACAGACCTTAGAGAAAGTGGAAAGAAAATATAAAAAAAGACACTACAACAAAGAAATTTAATCTTTACTGAAGGAAACAGAATATGTCAGGACAGGGCAGCCTGGAGAAAGATCATTTTGGGCATCTAAACCCACACACAGGAAGTTAGAGGGAACTGATAAAGATTGTGACTGTGTTTGATTTTCTCTTTTGTTATAACCCGCATACATTTTATCTCCAGGTTTCAAAATTTTCAATGAGGCAGGAAGTGAGCTTGATATCGATGAGAAAATGGCAGCTAAGATCAAGGTAGGTAACAAAATCATCTTTTCTTCAACAGGCAGTGTTCTGCTACACCATACATATGCAAAGGTTGGGTGTCATTATAAATTTAATCTTTCAGTACACAGTGTCAAAACTGGGGAAAATTTAACTGTATCAAGCAAGAACGTCTTTACTTTGTGAGAAACCCAAAATTTCCAATCTATTCCTTCAGGCAATAACCACCATAACGTTTTAGGGGCTCTGTGTCTTATCCATTTGAACTCTGACCCCCCCCCGAGCCTTAATTTTACCTGTACCTGAGCTCTTGAGCATATTTTAGTCTAATATCAATATTTGAATTTCATCAGTGGTGGTGTAGAATCATGGAAGGGTTGTGTGGTTTTGTTTGTTTGTTTTTCTCTCTCCATTGAATGATAATTTTATTTGCTTTGAAATAAAGACAACAACCCATGGTCACTAGAAACCCTGAATATTTTGGTTACTTTGTTTGTTTTCTTATTCATTTCCTGAATTCAGGTAAATTGGGCCCTTAAAGTGTCCAGGGATATGGCCATGCACAAGATGTTGCCGAGTATCAAAGTGCCCATTGCTGTGTCTGACGTGCGTTATTCCCAGGCCAGTGTGGCGGATGCTAGTTGGATTGAGGTGCCCTTCAACGTAAAGTAAGAGCTCCTCTTTATTTGCTTTCTTTCTTTAAAATCTGTCCCCCCCCCCCCCCCCTTTTGTTGGTAGTCCAGAGGCAAGGTGTCGGCATCTCTACCAAAAGGTAGTGGAAACGAACCCCACTGACGGTTGAAACATTTTCTCGAGTTTTTTATTATAGGAAAATCTGCCCCCTGGTCCAGGTAGGTGGATTGGAGACGGATGATGAAAAGGAGGTCTGTGTGCAGATCACAACGCTGTGCAAGTTAATGATGCCTTGCCCGTTTACAGGGCGGTCCAGGCAAAAACCTACCACAAACCCAGAGATCACCTGTTGTGGATGTGGGTAGAATAAAATCTCCCTCCAAATTAATTCGACCGTAGATCACACTGGACATGTTTTCGCAGTAAATTTCGGTGAATCAAATTATTTGTGCCTACTTACTTGAAATGAGCAGGATTTATTTTTACATGAGCCTTGCCGAAGGTAATCACCATTACATTAGTTCACAAGCAGAAAGACATTAGATTTGGCTACGGTAACAACAATATGACATTTCTTTTTTTTCTTCTCTGTCTAGAGCCATTCCAGGAGATCCGACTCACATGGAGTACGTTGTCCAAGGGGACACAACTTCGTTCAAAGGGGACGCCATGAGAGCTATCATCATCATTACTGTCAAGGACATGTATGAGAACGCCATCAGTGTAAGTTTGTCTATCACAGGCTTCAACTGGATAGGTATTTAACTCCTTTGTTGCCTTAGCCAGTAAATTGTACGGGCCGAGTCTATGTATGCTACACACCCTGTGCCCATAGAATTTACGGGCTGATGATACGTGTTTCAATAGGTTTGGTGACTGGTCTAAGGGACATAACTGCATAAAGATACTTGCATATTGTTTGAACAACATCCCTTTAGGAAGTTAGAAGTCAGTTTCTATGAAATGTCCCTTGGCAGGGAAGGGTTTAATGGAGGATTTGTATAGAATGTCAAGATTTTGTGTAAGTTTATAATCTTGTTAATTATATATACTCTTGTTTATAGTAAAGAGCTTGCAGAAAATGTAGAGGATTACAGTACAAAAAGGTGCTGTCTTGTAAATTGAGTTCTGTGTTCTGATGCACTTTTCTTTGTTTACAAGCATGTCCAGACAGACCTTTCTTTGTTTACAAGCATGTCCAGACAGACTTTTCTTTGTTTACAAGCATGTCCAGACACACTTTTCTTTGTTTACAAGCATGTCCAGACAGACTTTTCTTTGTTTACAAGCATGTCCAGACAGACTTTTCTTTGTTTACAAGCATGTCCAGACAGACTTTTCTTTGTGTCAGGACAAATGATTTAATTCAAGTATATCACCCATGTTTGATCAATTTCAAAACATCTATGCCACATATGGCGGACTTCGAATCATGAAGTCCTGGGTTGAATTCTAGCAAAGCTAGGTCTGACATTGTGTTCCTTGAGAAAGACGCTTAACAAGCATTTCCTCCACTCGACCCAGGTACAAATGGGTACAAGCACTAGCTTGCAAGTAATAACCTGCGGCAGACTAGCATCCTGATTATTATCACCTATTTCACTTCATGCCACAGAAACCAGGATGAGCTCTGGCTCTATGGGCCATACCATCCTTGAAGGAACTTAACTTTCACATGCCACATGGTGACATGGTATTTAGAGTGTGATGACGATGTGAGGTCTTTTATGACTCTGTATTCTTGATTATGCTGTTGTTTTGCATTGTGCATGTAGTAAATTTCTTAAATGATGCAAGCAATAGATCTACATGTACAGTTGTATTTTGGTACAGTCAAGGTCTCTAGCAAATAAAAAACACACTTGTATTCCTTATTCATGTTATGTTTTTGTTGTTTGCACATGCAGTATCCATCATCAGAGAGCAACAAGGTCAATTGCACATCACAGTATCTGAGGAAAGATGCCATCATCACACAGCAGAAAAACGTAAGGAATGTAGTTATAATATTTTTGCTTAATCATTTAAAAGCGCTTTCATACAAACACACACAGTTTCTTGTTGTGGGTTAAAAAATGAGGGAAAAGATTTTCAACCAAAGCATGTTATGAACCATACTTGACTTTGAGAAGCCTATGGATAACCGTAATTTCAAAGACCATAAAGAAAAGTTAATTATCCTATTTCTCATTTAACGCTTGTATAAATAAAAACAAAGCAAGACACATGTAATATATTTGTGTTTGTGTGTGTATGTGTTTATGTGCGTGTGTATGCCACCTTGCAGGTAGGCAGTTAGCGTTTTTCCCCAAGAGGCATAATTTTAAGATGGAGTTTTACTTGCTAAAACATGAAATAATTCTTTTACACGTACTAGATATGCACTTTCTATAAGCTTACAACTGGGTTATTCCCATGAATCTCAAAGCCAATAAAGTCTGTTTTTGGTGGATTTTTTTCTCTCCTCTAAATGTAAACACTTTAATAATAAACTATTTTCCATGGCTTTACAGAATGCTTTCCACATCAGCAATCTTGTGTTTGAGTCAATGGGGTCCCACGTCATTGATATCTCTTTTCATGGCATGGTTTGCAACGTGGCTGGTTTCAAGGTGCTCACAGGACCTCCCTCTCAGTTGACTGTACTCAGGTGGACCGGCCAGGTGAGAAAGATGCCAGCCAGGGCGGTAGAAAGAATGAGGCTTATTGCACCTGTGTATTCATTCTTCGTTCTTCATTCTCACAAATGTTCTGAAGCTATATATAGCTATATATAACTTATTTTCCATGCTGGTAAAAATGTGATCTGAAGCTATGTGTATCTATATTTTCCATGCTGGTAAAAATGTGATCTGAAGCTATGTGTAGCTATGTATAATTATATTTTCCATGCTGGTAAAAATGTGATCTGAAGCTATGTATAGCTATGTATAACTATATTTTCCATGCTGGTAAAAATGTGATCTGAAGCTATGTGTAACTATATTTTCCATGCTGGTAAAAATGTGATCTGAAGCTATGTATAACTATATTTTCCATGCTGGTAAAAATGTGATCTGAAGCTATGTGTAATAATATTTTCCATGCTGGCAAAAATGTGATCTGAAGCTATGTATAGCTATGTATAATTATATTTTCCATGCTGGTAAAAATATGATCTGAAGCTATGTATAGCTATGTATATCTTCAGATCACATTTTTACCGGCATGGGAAATTTTCAAAAGTGTTTCATCTGTTTTCATTTGGACACATGTGTAAGTTTTATTTATTTGAAAGTTTTGTTGTATGTAAAAGAAAGGGACTCAACTCAGTAATTGAAGGACAATGTGAGTGTAAAGGAGGCAAATGCTTGAAAGATGAGGAGAGACCGGACAGACAAAACAACATGAAAGTTAAATCAAACATAAAGTCATAAAAACATAAGATTTGAAATATATTTAACTAGAGAAATTAATTCCAAAGGGACCTACTAAATATTGCAATTAAAGAAAGGCATTCTTAAGTTCCTAAACACGCAGTGGACACGAAATGGTTTCAGTAGAACATTTATAGATTGGTAGATGAAATGATAGACGCATGGAGAGAAAAAATAAAGAAGTTGATAACTAAAGAGATAAGTGGAAGAATAGAAATATGTATATATATATATGCATAGATAGAAAGACCATGAAGAGATAGATAGGTATAAAGAACTATAGACAGAAAAAAAAGGGACAAACAGATAGATAGATAGAAATGGATACAGATGTAAAATTCAACAATGGGTCCTCAAACCTACTGATAACATTCTGAGCAAAAGAACAACAAATATAAAAACAACACCAAAACACCCCCCCCCCTCCACTCCCCCCACACAAAAGAAATAATCCTTGATTGTTTTGTGCGTTTAGGTGATGAGAGAATTAAAACTTGATTATTTTGTACATTTAGATGATGAGAGAATTAAAACTCGATTGTTTTGTACATTTAGATGATGAGAGAATTAAAACTTGATTGTTTTGTACATTTAGATGATGAGAGAATTAAAATTTGATTGTTTTGTGCGTTTAGGTGATGAGAGAATCAAAACTTGATTGTTTTTACATTTAGATGATGAGAGAATCAAAACTTGATTGTTTTGTACATTTAGATGATGAGAGAATTAAAACTTGATTGTTTTGTACATTTAGATGATGAGAGAATCAAAACTTGATTGTTTTGTACATTTAGATGATGAGAGAATCAAAACTTGATTGTTTTGTACATTTAGATGATGAGAGAATCAAAACTTGATTGTTTTGTACATTTAGATGATGAGAGAATCAAAACTTGATTGTTTTGTACATTTAGATGATGAGAGAATCAAAACTTGATTGTTTTGTACATTTAGATGATGAGAGAATCAAAACTTGATTGTTTTGTACATTTAGGTGACGAGAGAATTAAAACTTGATTGTTTTGTACATTTAGGTGACGAGAGAATTAAAACTTGATTGTTTTGTACATTTAGGTGACGAGAGAATTAAAACTTGATTGTTTTGTACATTTAGGTGACGAGAGAATTAAAACTTGATTGTTTCGTGCATGTAGGTGACCAGTGCTCACAGTGACAAGCCGTTGATGCAGCCGTTCAAAGTTCAACTCAAAGACTCAGGCGGCGATGACACCCACGTGGCTGGTATCAAGGTCTACATTGTTAAGGACGCCAATCTAAAGGTGAGAACTTTGACCCCCAGATGTCAAACCAAAATGGTGTCTTGTACTTGTAAGAGAGAATTCATGAGGCTAAGTTGTGGCCATCACGTTAATGTCGTGAGAAACGTTTTCTTTCTTATGCAAAGAAATCGCATTGAAAGAATGATTGAAGTTGGTAAGTAATGAATTGAAAACTAATCCCGTTTATTATTTCTTTTGCCCATGGGTACTTACACCTGACGCCTTGCAGCTTTGATTTCCCAATATGTGTAGATAGTCTAATGGAATTTTAAATCTTTGATTTCCCAATATGTGTAGATAGTCTAATGGAATTTTAAATCTTTGATTTCCCAATGTGTGTAGATAGTCTAATGGAATTTTAAATCTTTGATTTCCCAATGTGTGTAGATAGTCTAATGGAATTTTAAATCTTTGATTTCCCAATATGTGTAGATAGTCTAATGGAATTTTAAATCTTTGATTTTCTCCTACAGCTTCACCTATGCCCAGCCTTATTCTGACGGATGACAAAGGCATTGCCGACTTTGGTATATTTACCCCTACCGCCAGCAGGTGAAGCATGGGTTTTTTCTTTCTTTTTGACTCAGTTCTCTCAACAAAAGTTAAATATTTTATATCTTAGAAAAACAAGTTATTTTGAATTATGCAAAATTGCTCACATATTAATTAACTTTACTGTGTTTGCTGTAAGTTACTTAAAACTTGTTATGGCTCATAGAGCTAGAGCTTATTCAGGTTTCCATAGCATGAAGTGAGACAGGTGATAATGCGTCACCTTCTTGCCAGGGCGCTACTCTTTCGCAGGTTTTAATCTCCAGCTAATGCTTTACCTTTAAAACAATCTGACGAAACGACTCACTTCAACCACAATGTATTGTATCTTAGAGTACCAATTATACAAAGATTTCCTTTTCTTTGCTGTTTCTTACATTTCATTTATTGAATCTCTGTCCAAATATTACAGTGACATTTAATTCTTTTCGCGTTAAATTAAATTTAAACAGTTCCTGTGGTAATGGAATGGGAAAATTAAAAAGTTAGACCACTTTATACATTTGCTTCTCTCCTCTTTTTACATAATGAAAGAAATATGTTTTGTTCTTCTTTTCTATGCTGCCAGTGGTAAATACGAATTGCAACCTAAGGCACTCTACGACAAAGCTGTCATTAACGGCCCCAAACTCATCCTTAGCATTGAGCTTGACCCTCATAGGGCAAGGGACATCTCCGTCAGCTACAATGTCAAGGCCACTTCCATCGCTGGCGTCTACCTGCCAGGTAGGTGTTGCCTTTGAGTGAGCTCATTGAATGATCAAAGAACTTATTTTGAAAGAAAGAGGGAGGGAGGGAGGGAGGGAGGGAGGGAGGGAGGGAGGGAGGGAGGGAGGAGAGAGAGAGAGAGAGAGAGAGAGAGAGAGAGAGAGAGAGAGAGAGAGAGAGAGGGAGGGAGGGAGGGAGGGAGGGAGGGAGGGGGAGGAGGGAGGGAGGGAGGGAGGGAGAGAGAGAGAGAGAGAGAGAGAGAGAGAGAGAGAGAGAGAGAGAGAGAGAGAGAGCAAGCAAGCATTTGAATGTATAATTGTGAGTAAATGACATATTGTGTATGTGGGGGGGGTGGGGGGGGGTGTATGACTGAGTGAGTGAATGAATGAGTATTTATAAAAGCTTGAGTGCTTGACTATAAGAAGTCATTTGGAGACAGACGGAGAAATGGTAATTTTAAAAAGGAGGACAAAGAAAGAAGTCTAGTACAAGTATAACATGTATGTGTTTGATTGTGCTGCTGTCTTTCAGATTTTGTGGTGGTTGTGACGGCTGAGGATGGCAGTGCCCTCACCATTGCAGACACAAAACTCATGAAGATGAAAATGTGGAAACGAGAAGGCAGCAATCAGAATAACCCTCCATTTGAGGTGAGTTTCTTACCCATACCCGTACAAGGCTTATTTCCAGTGTAGCTTTCTATCATAATTTACATATATTTTTGTGTTGCATATATATGCTAAAAATGCTAACGTATACATGTGTGTGGATCTGACAAAACCTGTTGTAAAGTGAACATTTTCATAAAACGTTTGGTTTCTCTTTGCATGAATTGCTAGCCCTATGTGTTCGGGGCATTTAAAACTTTATTTTGGTGAAAATCGGTTGAATTTTGACAAAGTTACAATTTTTTCGTGAGAAGAATTTCAAGAATGCAGGTAACTTCTTTTTGAGAAAATCGCGTTCAAAAGTTTTTCTTTTGTTTCAAAGAGTTTCCAGCTGTGAGCTAAAATGACTATTTAAACACGTGTTAAGGCATTTTCAATGCAACATATTTCATCAGGGTATTCATAATAGATTATCTTAACTGAAAGTGCAAAGATATTCAATTTTCATTTCATAAACATGGATCTCGTCTCACACTTTCCCTGTTTTTTGTTTTGAAGCTCTTTCACTTTACGAGAGGTTTTGTCAGCCCCACACTCATATTGTCAGTTGCCATTTCATTTAATCAAATTTGTTAAAACACATTCAAAGGCCTTGGCTCCCTTTTTTTGTTTGTGCTATTTATATAACTGATGTTTGCTTTTATGTTCCTTGCAGACAGTTCCAGTCCAAGCTGTTGCAAATGGGCCCGGGACTTTTGTGTTCAAGTAAGCGTTTGTAAAGTTGCGCTTGATTTAGAGATAAAGTTATGTAACCTCAATATTTTTCATTTTAATCCTACAACTGTTAAGCTTGCCTATTATCAGCGGAACTTTTGCACTATATTCTAATTTTCATCCATTTTTCAGAAAATGTCGGGCCCCAGAAGTATCAGGTTCCTACAACCTTCTGTTCTCCTTTGAGAGTAAAAGCCAGCAAGTGGCTAGCAGTGTTGTGAGTACTGGTTGGTTTATTGATTTCTTTATAAGAAATTGTTTTGTCTGAAACAAATGTTTTCATGAATATCTGAAGAGTTGCCATTTGTGTAAGCTCGCGTGTCCTGAATGATTCTCTAGGCACACACCTTCATGACTTCAGTTTGAAAGAAAAAGGAAAAGAAGTAGATGCTGCCAGGTGCTTTCAGTTATTGTAGTGAGGAGATTATCTTACTGATGTTAGAAGCAAACTAGTAAGAATAGGAGTTTGTTCATCCCATGCTGCTCTACAAATCTAGGGGACTTGGTGGTCCAGAGGCAAGGTGTCAGCCTCTCAACTGAAAGGTCATGGGTTCAAGCCTTGATGGTTAAAAGGTAAGTTTTCTTAAATTCTTTTTGAATATAACGCACCCCTCTGGTCCAGGAACATGGATGGACGTGGATGGTGGATAGACACCAAATTGCATCTGAGACGTAGACGTGGAAGGTGGATAGACACCAAATTGCATCTGAGACGTAGACGTGGAAGGTGGATAGACACCAAATTGCATCTGAGACATGGAAGGTGGATAGACACCAAATTGCATCTGAGATGTGGAAGGTGGATAGACACCAAATTGCATCTGAGACGTAGATGTGGAAGGTGGATAGACACCAAATTGCATCTGAGACGTAGACGTGGAAGGTGGATAGACACCAAATTGCATCTGAGACGTAGATGTGGAAGGTGGATAGACACCAAATTGCATCTGAGACGTAGACGTGGAAGGTGGATAGACACCAAATTGCATCTGAGACGTAGACGTGGAAGGTGGATAGACACCAAATTGCATCTGAGACGGGGAACGTGGAAGGTGGATAGACACCAAATTGCATCTGAGACGTGGAAGGTGGAAGGTGGATAGACACCAAATTGCATCTGAGATGTGGAAGATGTGGAAGGTGGATGGACACCAAATTGCATCTGAGGTGGTGGATGTGGAAGGTGGATGGACAGCAAATTGCATCTGAGGCGTGGAAGGTGGATGGACACCAAATTACATCTGAGACGTAGATGTGGAAGGTGGATGGACACCAAATTGCATCTGAGACGTAGATGTGGAAGGTGGATAGACACCAAATTGCATCTGAGACGTAGATGTGGAAGGTGGATAGACACCAAATTGCATCTGAGACGTAGATGTGGAAGGTGGATGGACACCAAATTGCATCTGAGACGTAGATGTGGAAGGTGGATGGACACCAAATTGCATCTGAGACGTAGATGTGGAAGGTGGATGGACACCAAATTGCATCTGAGACGTAGATGTGGAAGGTGGATGGACACCAAATTGCATCTGAGACGTGGAAGGTGGAAGGTGGATGGACACCAAATTGCATCTGAGACGTAGATGTGGAAGGTGGATGGACACCAAATTGCATCTGAGACGTAGATGTGGAAGGTGGATAGACACCAAATTGCATCTGGAGGTGGAAGGTGGATGGACAAATTGCATCTGAGACGTAGGCGTGGAAGGTGGATGGACACCAAATTGCATCTGAGACGTAGATGTGGAAGGTGGATGGACACCAAATTGCATCTGAGACACGTGGAAGGTGGATTGCATCTGAGACGTAGATGTGGAAGGTGGAAGGTGGGACACCAAATTGCATCTGAGACGTGGACGTGGAAGGTGGATGGACACCAAATTGCATCTGAGACGTAGATGTGGAAGGTGGATGGACACCAAATTGCATCGTGGAAGGTGGATGGACACCCAAATTGAGCATCTGAGACGTGGAGGTGGAAGGTGGATGGACACCAAATTGCATCTGAGACGTGGAAGGTGGAAGGTGGATGGACACCAAATTGCATCTGAGACGTAGATGTGGAAGGTGGATGGACACCAAATTGCATCTGAGACGTGGATGTGGAAGGTGGATGGACACCAAATTGCATCTGAGACGTAGAGGTGGAAGGTGGATGGACAGCAAATTGCATCTGAGACGTAGACGTGGAAGGTGGAAGGTGGATGGACACCAAATTGCATCTGAGACGTAGATGTGGAAGGTGGATGGACACCAAATTGCATCTGAGACGTAGATGTGGAAGGTGGATGGACACCAAATTGCATCTGAGACGTGGAAGGTGGATGGACACCAAATTGCATCTGAGACGTGGAAGGTGGAAGGTGGATGGATGGATCACGAGACGTGGAAGGTGGATGGACACCAAATTGCATCTGAGACGTAGGCGTGGAAGGTGGATGGACACCAAATTGCATCTGAGTGGAAGGTGGAAGGTGGATGGATGGACACCAAATTGCATCTGAGACGTGGACGTGGAAGGTGGATGGACACCAAATTGCATCTGAGACGTAGATGTGGAAGGTGGATGGACACCAAATTGCATCTGAGACGAGACGTGGAAGGTGGATGGACACCAAATTGCATCTGAGACGTAGATGTGGAAGGTGGATGGACACCAAATTGCATCTGAGACGTGGAAGGTGGAAGGTGGATGGACACCAAATTGCATCTGAGACGTAGACGTGGAAGGTGGATGGACACCAAATTGCATCTGAGGCGTGGAAGGTGGATGGACACCAAATTGCATCTGAGACGTGGAAGGTGGAAGGTGGATGGACACCAAATTGCATCTGAGACGTAGATGTGGAAGGTGGATGGACACCAAATTGCATCTGAGAGATGTGGAAGGTGGATGGACACCAAATTGCATCTGAGACGTAGATGTGGAAGGTGGATGGACACCAAATTGCATCTGAGACGGAAGGTGGAAGGTGGAGGACACCAAATTGCATCTGAGAGGTGGATGGATAGACACCAAATTGCATCTGAGACGTAGGAACGTGGAAGGTGGATAGACACCAAATTGCATCTGAGACGTAGATGTGGAAGGTGGATAGACACCAAATTGCATCTGAGACGTAGATGTGGAAGGTGGATAGACACCAAATTGCATCTGAGACGTAGATGTGGAAGGTGGATGGACACCAAATTGCATCTGAGACGTAGATGTGGAAGGTGGATGGACACCAAATTGCATCTGAGGCGTAGATGTGGATGGACACCAAATTGCATCTGGAAGGTGGATGGACACCAAATTGCATCGTGGAAGATGTGGACACCAAATTGCATCTGAGGTGGAAGGTGGAGACACCAAATTGCATCTGAGACGTGGAAGGTGGATGGACACCAAATTGCATCTGAGACGTGGAAGGTGGAAGGTGGATGGACACCAAATTGCATCTGAGACGTGGAAGGTGGTGGAAGGTGGATGGATGGACACCAAATTGCATCTGAGACACCAAATTGCATCTGAGGCGTGGAAGGTGGAAGGTGGATGGACACCAAATTGCATCTGAGGCGTAGGCGTGGAAGGTGGATGGACACCAAATTGCATCTGAGGCGTAGATGTGGAAGGTGGATAGACACCAAATTGCGTGGAAGGTGGATAGACACCAAATTGCATCTGAGACGTAGACGTGGAAGGTGGATGGACACCAAATTGCATCTGAGACGTAGATGTGGAGGTGGATAGACACCAAATTGCGTGGAAGGTGGATGGACACCAAATTGCATCTGAGACGTAGATGTGGAAGGTGGATAGACACCAAATTGCATCTGAGGCGTAGACGTGGAAGGTGGATAGACACCAAATTGCATCTGAGACGTGGAAGGTGGATGGACACCAAATTGCATCTGAGGCGAGACGTGGAAGGTGGATAGACACCAAATTGCATCTGAGGCGTGGAGCGTGGAAGGTGGATGGACACCAAATTGCATCTGAGACGTAGGCGTGGAAGGTGGATGGACACCAAATTGCATCTGAGACGTGGAAGGTGGAAGGTGGATGGACACCAAATTGCATCTGAGACGTAGACGTGGAAGGTGGATGGACACCAAATTGCATCTGAGACGTGGAAGGTGGAAGGTGGATGGACACCAAATTGCATCTGAGACGTAGATGGAAGGTGGATGGACACCAAATTGCATCTGAGACGTGGAAGGTGGATAGACACCAAATTGCATCTGAGATGTGGAAGGTGGATGGATTGTGGAAGGTGGAGGTGGGACACCAAATTGCATCTGAGACGCATCTGGAAGGTGGAAGGTGGATAGACACCAAATTGCATCTGAGACGTGTGGAAGGTGGATAGACACCAAATTGCATCTGAGACGTGGAAGATGTGGAAGGTGGATGGACACCAAATTGCATCTGAGACGTAGATGTGGAAGGTGGATGGACACCAAATTGCATCTGAGACGTAGATGTGGAAGGTGGATGGACACCAAATCGCATCTGAGACGTAGATGTGGAAGGTGGATAGACACCAAATTGCATCTGAGACGTGGAAGGTGGATGGACACCAAATTACATCTGAGACGTGGATGTGGAAGCTGGATGGACAGCAAATTGCATCTGAGACGTGGATGTGGAAGGTGGATGGACACCAGTGCATCTGGGACGTGGAAGGTGGATGGACACCAAATTACATCTGATGTGGAAGGTGGATGTGGAAGGTGGATGGGACAGCAAATTACATCTGAGACGTGGATGTGGAATGTGGAAGTTCTGGACATGGAAGGTGGATGGACACCAAATTACATCATCAGTTCTGGACATGGAAGGTGGGACACCAAATTACATCATCAGTTCTGGGACATGGACACCACATTACATCATCAGTTCTGGACAAAGGTGGATGGCATCATCAGTTCTGGACATGGAGGTGGATGGATCAGTTCTGGTGGAAGGTGGATAGACACCAAATTACATCATCAGTTCTGGACATGGAAGGTGGATGGACACCAAATTACATCATCAGTTCTGGACATGGAAGGTGGATGGACACCACATTACATCATCAGTTCTGGACATGGAAGGTGGATAGACACCACATTACATCATCAGTTCTGGACATGGAAGGTGGATGGACACCACATTACATCATCAGTTCTGGACATGGAAGGTGGATGGACACCACATTACATCATCAGTTCTGGACATGGAAGGTGGATGGACACCAAATTACATCTGGGACGTGGACATGCTGTGGACGTTATAGATCCCTTGACTTTTAGAGGGAAGTCCAGGCAAGATTGAAAATCGTATCAAAATACCTGATATCACCTTAGGTGTGGATGTGGGTAAAATCGCAAATGAAGCCACAAATCTGGATGCCTTGACATCTGTGATTAAATCATAGTGCCTGTTGTCAGATTCTTTTTCATTTTCTTCAATTTTATGTTTTTAAGGAAAGATTTTTGTTTGTTTTGTGGTTGGTACCTCCAAGGCCAAAAAAATATTTTGTTTGTAGGAGGTAAAACTAAATGTTTATTTCTTCATAGAAAATTCTTTCATTGCGCAGAAATATTGATTAATTTGATGCTAAAACTGTTTATCTTATTGGAATGAAATATTGAAACACCTACTTGTTGATTTACTGTCTGGTATTGATTTTATAGCTATGTAAACTTTATAGACAGCGCACACACTTCCTCCTTGTCTATTCACATGCCAGATCACGCTGAATGTCAACCCTGGATCACCCTCAGAACTTGTGTCGCTAGACCAGCTTCCCACCATCACTGTCTCAAATACTCGCAGCCTTGCTAGCCGCACTTTGCTCAAATCTTTGCGTCTCGGCCTACAGGTAAATCACCAATGAGGGGAAATAGAATCGTTTTTGATACGTTTAATTAGACAAGCAGTAAATAATTTTCCCCCACTCGACACAGATGCAAATGGTTACAAACACTATTGTGGAAGGAAAACCTGCATCAGACTAGCGTCCTGTCCAGGAGGTGATTATCATCACCTCTTCTGCTTTACAATTGTGGCGTCGGTGGTCGAGTGGCTAGGCTGACGGATTTGGGATCATGGGGTCCCGGGTTTTGATTAGAGTAGCTAAGCTAGGCCAGGCCCAATGTAATCGTCTTTGGGAAAACACTTAACATGCATTTCCCCACACGACCCAGGTGCAAATGGGTACCAGCACTAGCTTGGTAATAAAAATTTGTCACAACTCTCTGGCCCTGTCCAGAAGGCGATTATAATCACCTGTTTCGCTTTATGCTACAGAAACCAGGACAAGCTCTGGCTCCTTGAGCCGTAATGGCCTTATGACAGAAATTTCTTTAACTTTACTGTTTCACAAGCGCTGGCTGTATGGGCTGTACGGGCTTTGAAGGACGGAAAGCATTTCTTAATGATATGCTTGTAATTATAAGTTGAGACTAGATAATGACGAAACCACTGTATACATGAATATAAAAAAAAACCCAACAAACAAAATTAACTTCACAATGTGAAGTTGATTTTCTTTGATTCTAGAAGATCTAAATTTTTGTCTCAAATTCAATTCTGCTTAGGAAAGGAAAACCACAAAATTTGTCAATAACTGAACCGAGAGAGATTCTTGGTTTACATCAACTATTTTGTTTATTTTGACTTGCCTTAATATTATCATTATTATATTGTTCTGCTGGCGTGGTAAGCGCTATATAAATGTCATTTATTATTATTTTTTATTAATATCCTGCTTGTTGTAGGACGAGTTTGGGAACACCCTTGGTAAAGGCATCAATGGCAAAATGAAAGTTGAAATCTTGGGCCCAACAAACGTGGAAGAGTTGCCGCATAATTTTCCCAGGTGGCACTGTCATGGAGTTTGGCCTCACCAACGGCCATTGTGTTGTGCAGGTCAGTCTACGTAGTTGAGCCTTCACTGTGAGGGTGTCTGTGTGTGTGTGTGTGCATCTCTGCCTGTCTGTCAGTCTGTGTCTGTCTGTCTCTCTCTCTGCGTCTCTGTTTTGAATGTCTGTCTGTCTAGCTCTCTCTCTTTCTTTCTCTCTCTCTCTCTCTCTCTCTCTCTCTCTCTCTCTCTCTCTCTCTCTCTCTCTCTCTCTCTCTCTCTCTCTCTCTCTCTCTCTCTCTCTCTCTCTCTCTCTCTCTCTCTCTCTCTCTCTCTCTCTCTTTCTGCTCTTTCTCTCTCTCTCTCCCTCTCCCCTCTCTCTCTCTCTCTCTTTCTGCTCTTTCTCTCTCTCTCTCTCTCTCTCTCTCTCTCTCTCTCTCTCTCTCTCTCTCTCTCTCTCTCTCTCTCTCTCTCTCTCTCTCTCTCTCTCTCTCTCTCTCTCTCTCTCTCTCTCTCTCTCTCTCTCTCTCTCTCTCTCTCTCTCTCTCTCTCTCTCTCTCTCTCTCTCTCTCTCTCTCTCTCTCTCTCTCTCTTTCTCTCTTTCTCTCTTTCACTCTTGCAGGCGGTTGGCGAGTGCTGTTGGTAGGTCCTATTTCTTTATTTTTACTCTTTCAATTCTCTTTCTTTTTGCTGTTTCCTCTTCATTCACCCCGAGATCACCTCAATGATGGAAGGGGTAAATTTCAATTAAACAAACAAACTTTGTCTCTCCCTCTCTCTCTCCCTTTAGATAGTCAGATTAATTTTTTGTTGGAGCTCATGTTATGTTTCAAAAGATAACGTTTTATAATTTCCTTATTTTTGTTTCAGAATATAACATTTGACAATTTCCTTATTTTAGTTTCAAAAGATAACATTTGATAATTTTCTCGTTTCAGAACTTGACCCTGCAGGAAAACACCAGTGGGAAAGATGGCCTGGAGTACCGCCTGTCTTGTAGCGTCATGTGTGATATGATTCCCAAAAACAAACCTCTGAAACCTTTGATATTGCCGTTTTTGTTCTACAATGGTGAGTTGCTTCCCAAATGTCCTCTTAGGCTTCTTCTGTGGGCGGTTGGTGGGCACTAATGGTTGGTGGGCGGTTGGTGGGCACTAATGGTAGGGCGGTTGGTGGGCACTAATGGTAGGTCGGTTGGTGGGCACTAATGGTAGGTCGGTTGGTGGGCACTAATGGTGGGCGGTTGGTGGGCACTAATGGTAGGGCGGTTGGTGGGCACTAATGGTAGGTCGGTTGGTGGGCACTAATGGTGGGGCGGTTGGTGGGCACCGTGTTGGTGGGGCACTAATGGTAGGGCGGTTGGTGGGCACTAAAGGGCGGTTGGTGGGCACTAATGGTAGGTCGGTTGGTGGGCACTAATGGTGGGGCGGTTGGTGGGCACTAATGGTAGGTCGGTTGGTGGGCAATTAATGGTAGGTCGGTTGGTGGGCACTAATGGTAGGTCCTACTTCTTTCCTTTCACTCGTTCACTTGTCTAAATCTTGTTGTTTCCTCTTAAGTCACTCTGAAATCACCGCATGTGTTCTCACTGTTGCAAACAAGAAAAAACCAATTATGGCAAAGAATTCCCTACACGGACAATTTCTGGAACAAGGTGATTCAGCAAAATATCTTGACTTTGAAATATCGAAAGATCTAAAATGGAAAAATCATATCACATACATCTCAACCAAGGCAAATAAAATAGCCTCATTCATCTGGCGTAATCTAAAGCAAAGTCCGACGACCACTATACGACTAAACTGCTACACGACTCTAGTCCGTCACATATTGGAATATGCCAGCGTGGTGTGGGATCCGAATCAGATGAACTTTGTCAACCAAGTTGAAGCGGTGCTTCAAGAACAGCAAGGCGTTTATTTAACGATTTTTCACCTCATACAAGAGTTTCGTCCCTTGTTCAGAAACTCGGCCTTGAACCACTGAATAAAAGAAGAAAAAAAAACAAGATGACAACAATGTTTAAGATAATGAGCAAAACGATAGACGACTCCTTCCCGAACTCCATTACACGTGCCACAAGAAACACCAGAGGGCACAGCAGAAAATTCATTGTCCCTAAATCTAGAGTCGAGACGTCTATCAACTCCTTCTTTCCTTCAACTGTCCGTCTGTGGAATAGTCTGCCTCCCGAAGCTGTTGATGCCAGCACTCTGTCAGAGTTTGTCAGACTAACTTCGTCAGTAACCATTGAAGTGATACGTTCCCTGTGATCCGATTCAACTCTGTTTTGTAACATTGTATCTGTATGTCTTATATTTGCTATACCGTGAGCATGGATGTGATCACCCTGTTTAAGATTGTACAATGTAGACCTGTCCTCCACTATAGGAGATTTCTACATCCCAAAGAAGAAGAAGAAGAAGATATGGTGGACAGGGTAAATTGCTTTGAAACAACCGAACAGGAACGTTTTCTATTATAGGTTAAAAAATGAAAATCAGCATTTGAGCCATTCTGCTTAGCTTTTAACTTTAAAATAATGTTTCCCACTCTCTGTTCGTCTCACCAGATGCTAAAAAACAGCAACAGATGGCTGCCCTCAGCCGAGAGAGGGACGCCCTTCAGGAAACAATCAAAGCATTCCGATCCATGTTTGAAACACAGCAACAGCTCATTGCAGAGTTCAGAGGTCAGTGCCTTTTTTACCTCCAAGTTTGTCCTTTGGGTGGCTTTGGTGTTCTAGTGGTAGACATTGGGATGTGTGGTGGCTGTGTGGATCTAAAGCCTTGAGGGATCTTTAATAAGCTGTCTCAAAAAACGGATGAATTTAATATGTATAAAAATATGAAACTAAAAAAATTGCTGTTGTCTAGCAGCAACTTGCTGTGTTATATCATGAAAAAACATGAGTTTATTTCCTTCTTATGTTAAAACAAGTAAAGTTTCTTCAATGCTTTTACAGCTCATAGAGCGGGAACGTATCTCGATTTCTATAGCTTGAAGTGGAATAGGTGATAATCATCATCTCCTGGACAGGACCCTTGTCTGGCACAGGTTTTTACTCCCAAGCTTGTGCTTGTACTCATTTGCATAAGGGCCGAGTGGCGAAATGCGTGTTAAGTGTCTTTCCCAAGGAACACAAGGTCAGACTTGGTTTTACTAGGGTTTCAACCTACGACAGTTAAATTTGATTCTATGGGTTGTAACAGGCATAAAGGAACACACGGTCAGACTTGGCTTTACTAGGATTTCAACCCACAACAGTTGAATTTGATTCTATGGGTTGTAACAGGCATAAAGGAACACACGGTCAGACTTGGTTTTACTAGGGTTTCAACCTACGACAGTTAAATTTGATTCTATGGGTTGTAACAGGCATAAAGGAACACACGGTCAGACTTGGCTTTACTAGGATTTCAACCCACAACAGTTGAATTTGATTCTATGGGTTGTAACAGGCATAAAGGAACACACGGTCAGACTTGGTTTTACTAGGGTTTCAACCTACGACAGTTAAATTTGATTCTATGGGTTGTAACAGGCATAAAGGAACACACGGTCAGACTTGGCTTTACTAGATTTCAACCCACAACAGTTGAATTTGATTCTATGGGTTTTAACGGGCGTAAAGGAACACTCTAATCACAAAATTCTTCTCAGCGTCTGAGAATAGGGCATGCAAGTGTCTCTAGTCACACATTGCTTTAAAATGTTAATATTGACCTTAAATGGACAATTAAAATGTTAATATTGACCTTACATAATGAAAGATACGGCAGTGGACAATTAAAATGTTAATATTGACCTTACATAATGAAAGATTGCAGGACAATTAAAATGTTAATATTGACCTTACATAATGAAAGATACGGCAGTGGACAATTAAAATGTTAATATTGACCTTACATAATGAAAGATACAGCAGTGGACATAATGAAAGATACAGCAGTGGACAATTAAAATGTTAATATTGACCTTACATAATGAAGATACAGCAGTGGACAATTAAAATGTTAATATTGACAATTAAAATGTTAATATTGACTCAGGTACAGCAGTGGACAATTAAAAATGTTAATATTGAATTGAAAGATAAAGTGGACAATTAAAATGTTAATATTGACCTTACATAATGAAAGATACAGCAGTGGACAATTAAAATGTTAATATTGACCTTACATAATGAAAGATACAGCAGTGGACAATTAAAATGTTAATATTGACCTTACATAATGAAAGGTACAGCAGTGGACAATTAAAATGTTAATATTGACCTTACATAATGAAAGATACGGCAGTGGACAATTAAAATGTTAATATTGACCTTACATAATGAAAGATACAGCAGTGGACAATTAAAATGTTAATATTGACCTTACCGGCAGTGGACAATTAAAATGTTAATATTGACCTTACATAATGAAAGATACAGCAGTGGACAATTAAAATGTTAATATTGACCTTACATAATGAAAGATACAGCAGTGGACAATTAAAATGTTAATATTGACCTTACATAATGAAAGATACAGCAGTGGACAATTAAAATGTTAATATTGACCTTACATAATGAAAGATACAGCAGTGGACAATTAAAATGTTAATATTGACCTTACATAATGAAAGGTACAGCAGTGGACAATTAAAATGTTTATTGACCTTACATAATGAAAGACGGCAGTGGACAATTAAAATGTTAATATTGATACATAATGAAAGATACAGCAGTGGACAATTAAAATGTTAATATTGACCTTACATAATGAAAGATACACTGCAGTGGACAATTAAAATGTTAATATTGACCTTACATAATGAAAGATACGGCAGTGGACAAATGTTAATATTGGAAAGTGCAGTGGAAGCAATATTGACCTTACATAAAAGACAGTGGACAATTAAAATGTTAATATTGACCTTCATAAGGAAAGATACACTGCAGCTGACAATTAAAATGTTAACATTGCTTACATAATGAAAGACCTCTTCACTACCAGAGGCTCATGGCATATTGGCTGTGGGAACTCGTAACTCTCTGCTAAGGGTTCTCTCGGTGCTGGCATATTTCACATGCTTTCAATGATGTTATGATGTGACAAAGTGACAGAGGTTTTAACTCTTGTGTCTTGCATATTTCACACAGCAAAGTGACAGAGGTTTTATTTGTGTTCACTGAATCCCAGAAAGAAGAGCAAGCCTTGAGGGCTGATCTGCGGAAACAAAACATTCCAAGCAACCAACCCAGTCGGTAAGAACCTATTTGTTATTCATGAGGAGTGAACTGAATTATTTGATTTACCCGGACTAGAAAATTCACTGTGAAATGAATGTTTAGACGTTATGACATTACCGTGTGTATCTTGCAAACTTGTATGATGTAGTTAGACGTATACAGTGGAACTTCTCCTATCGAGAAGTCTTGGTGGATTGTAAAATTGTCCCGATTTGCCGGGTTTCTGGATTTGCCGGGACCAAGGGATTTTGGTTTTCCTTCAGCAGTTTGAGGTACCTAAGCCCTTCTATCAGTAGTAAAATGCAGAACTAAACGAACAAATAGCCACAGGACTAATTGATCAAAACAAAGAAGGCATTCATCAAAGATGTCACCGATACTCACAATCGATCTTTCTTGGATGATAGACAGATAAGACACGTGATCAAGAAGGCATGGTGGGTTGTTAAATCTCCTATCATGTCCATTCTTGCGATTGGCGGATGATGCAGGCAATAAAAGACTGACAGTGCACAACTTTCTAAGCGCTGCTCTGTGTCAGCATTGTACTGTATTGCTAAGAGGATGAGCAAGGTCTGGCATGTCTGGCTAATGGTTGTCGCAAACTGGCACTTCATGCATCGTGTACACATTGATCAATGTATAACACGTGTAGCACTAATGTAGGTGTAATGATTGGTGTTTTGCTAACACGGAAGCCAAATTGGGATACAAAATGAGTGTTAGAATAACTAAATAAGAGGGAAATGGTAATGATAATCAATGCAAGCCCGCGAAAATTATTCTGATTAGCCGGGACCTTTCCCTTTTAAAGGGGTAAAATATATAGAAATAATTCCGTTCCTGAAATTCTTCCCAATTGGGCGAGTTTCCCGATTTGTCTCTCCCGTTGACCTAACTTCTGACATATTATATACTAATACAGGTGCTCCCCAGGGTACAGTATTATCCCCATTGTAGATCCAAACATGACGACGTCATCATAGACAAATACGCGGACGACACTGGGGAAATCGGACTTATAATTAATGACAATGACAATAATTATTTAAATGAAGTAGACAATTTTGTGAGCTGGTGCGACCAAAACTACTCGAATTAAATATTTGAAAAACTAAGGAAATGATAATTGATTTTCGGAAAAATAAAATTGAACCCTCCCCAGTCACCATAAAAGGGATAGAAATTAAGCAAGCACAGAGCTACAAGTATTTAGGAATAATAATTGATAACACATTAAATTGGACCGAGAACACAGACAACATCATGAAAAAAGCGAACACACGGCTTTATTGCATGAGAAAACTGAGGTCTTTTCATGTCGATACACACCTATTACAAATGTTCTATTCGTCAGTTATATATTCGGTGTTGACCTTTGGGCTTTCCAGTTGGGCTGGGAACATGACTAAATTTGATAGGAGGAGACTTGACGGGGTGATCAGAAAGGCAGGTGGGCTGATTGGGAACGCACAGGACTCATTTGACATAGTTTATGAACGACGTATAACCAAAAAACTGCCTGACATCACTGATGATGAAACTCATCCACTTCGTGCAGATATTGACTGTCTAAAAATAATTAGAAGTGGTAGGTTCAGAGTCCCAGGGGCCAACATAAACAGATACCTGAATTCATTCATTCCGTCCGCAGTCAAGATTTTTAACAAAACAAATGGGCGGGGGGTGAGCATGGATGAATGAGCTTTGACCAAAGGTGTGTGTGAGAGGGTCGGTTGTGTATGTTTGTGTTGGGGGGGGGGCGTGGTTGGAGCTGTGGGAGGGCTCGAATGATGTTGTATATCTTACACATTTCTGTGATGTATTTGTCATACTAATACTCTTATTATATTACTGCATTAATGTTTACCAATTATAATAATGAATAGATCTATGTATTATGATTTTTAAACTTACTTATGAGGAACAGAATGTAATTTCCTTCTTTGGATGAATAAAGTATTATTATTATTATTATTATTATTCCCCGGGTTCCCGGTTAGAGACGTTCTACTGTGTATAGAAAATGAAGTAATAAAAAGAGCATGATCAGAGTCCTGGATTTGAATTTAAATTCCTCTCTTGATGAATTGACAAAATGTCATCCAATCGCTTTCTGGAAAGACCAGCGATCGGATGACATTTTGTTATTTACCGTAAAGGGGTTAATTCAAGTTAATTATCAATGTTTTCTGGTATATTACGGGATGTCTTGTAAGTTACTATTAGTCTGTTTTTCAATTTGAGAAGCTGGCAGCCGTGTGAGATTTTACCATGGATATCCTTCATGTTAGGTACAACTCAAGATGAATTGATTCGTCAGAAACCGGATGTTTTACTGTGTCAATGATAGCTTCATACATATGTACAAGTAGTGAGCTATTAACTATGAAATTGCATTCAATACTTGAAATTGTTCACATACACTGCCTTGCTGCTCATTCATAGAATGCATGTGTGAATACCACCATTTGTATTGAACACCCAGGTTGAGACCGTTAGAAAGCTTATTCAGGTTCGCATGAAGGAGAGGGATCAGCTAGTCCAGGCACCCGACGGACTTGTGCGCTGTTATCTGCGGATCAAGATCCAGACGTGCTAGAAAGGTATGGCGTTTATGAAAATCATTCACTAGAATCTTTCACGTCATTACTTTATTGCATTTTGTTTTCTCTCTTGTACAGGACATATTATACATATACTGTATGTCCTCATTGTTTCAAAGAGTAGCTGATGTTGATGCTTAACATTTGAGAATGTAGCTTTAAAGTCTTGTATTTAGTTATGCGGTATATCTTAATTTTTTAATCACTTTTAAGATAGTATGTGGGAGGATTTCTGTTTTTTTCCTTTGCTATTAGCGTTTATATAAAGTTGGAAAAATGAAGAATGAGTAAGTATTTCCATGCAGAGATGAGACGAAATCAAGATCCTTCATTTTCAACCTTATCCAGATATATCACATGTACAATGTTCCCCTGCTTTCCAAATAAAACTGACTCATTTTGAAGAGTGTAAATGTACAAAAAATATATGTGTATGGAAAGTTTCAAAATGAAACACATGTGTGGATCTGACAAAATCTGTTGTAAGGTGAAAAGTTTCAAAATGCTTTGTTTTCTTTTTCAGAAGTTATTAGCCCAATGTGCTTTGAACATTTTAAACTTTATTTGGTGAAAATTGGATGAATTATGATGAAGTTACAGATGGGTTTTTTGCAGGAAACCTCTTCTTGAGACAATCGTCTTCAAAGTTTTTTTTGCAGGAAACCTCTTCTTCAGACAATCGTGTTGAAAGTTTTTTTTGCAGGAAACCTCTTTCTTGAGACAATCGTGTTCAAAGTTTTTTTTTTTGTTTCTAAGAGAGTTTCCAGCTATGTGCTAAAAATACCTTTAAACACATGTTACAGCATTTTCAAAGCAACGTATTTCATGATAGATTATCGTAACCGAAAATGCAAAGAATTCAATTTTCATAAACATTGACCTCATCTTATATTTTCCGGTTTTCTCGGTTCGAACTCCTTTGACTGTACGACGGGTTTTGTCAGATCCACACCAATATGGAAATCATCTTGATATTCAAGTTAAAGCCAGATTGATACGTCTAGATATATTTTGCAAGATGGCCATCAGAAGTCTCTTTAGACTAAGGTCATGGTCTGTGCCGTATGTGTACACAGCATTGCCAATGACTTCCTATCTCCTAGTTTGAAAACCAGAAATGCTCAGTGATGCTCCGGTGATGCTCAGGTGATGCTCAGTAGTGATGCTCATTGGTGATGCTCAGTAATGCTCAGTGATGCTCAGTAGTGATGCTCAGTAGTGATGCTCAGTAGTAATGCTCAGTGATGCTCAGTAGTGATGCTCAGTAGTGATGCTCAGTAATGCTCAGTAGTGATGCTCAGTAATGCTCAGTAGTGATGCTCAGTAATGCTCAATAGTGATGCTCAGTAATGCTCAGTAGTGATGCTCAGGAATGCTCAGAAGTAATGCTCAGTAGTGATGCTCAGTAATTCTCAGTAGTAATGCTCAGTAGTGATGCTCAGTAGTGATGCTCAGTAGTGATGCTCAGTAGTAATGCTCAGTAGTAATGCTCAGTAGTGATGCTCAGTAATGCTCAGTGGTGATGCTCAGTAATGCTCAGTGATGCTCAGTAGTGATGCTCAGTAATGCTCAGTAGTGATGCTCAGTGATGCTCAATAGTGATGCTCAGTAATGCTCAGTAGTGATGCTCAGTAGTGATGCTTAGTAGTGATGCTCAGTAGTGATGCTCAGTAGTGATGCTCAGTAGTGATGCTCAGTAGTGATGCTCAGTAATGCTCAGTGATGCTCAGTAGTGATGCTCAGTAGTGATGCTCAGTAGTAATGCTCAGTGATGCTCAGTAGTGATGCTCAGTGATGCTCAGTAGTGATGCTCAGTGATGCTCAGTAGTGATGCTCAGTGATGCTCAGTAGTGATGCTCAGTAGTGATGCTCAGTAGTAATGCTCAGTAGTGATGCTCAGTAATAATGCTCAGTAGTGATGCTCAGTAATGCTCAGTAGTGATGCTCAGTAGTGATGCTCAGTAGTGATGCTCAGTAGTGATGCTCAGTAGTGATGCTGAGTAGTGATGCTGTAGTAATGCTCAGTAGTGATGCTCAGTGATGCTCAGTGATGCTCAGTAATGCTCAGTAGTGATGCTCAGTAGTGATGCTCAGTAGTAATGCTCAGTAGTGATGCTCAGTAGTGATGCTCAGTAGTAATGCCCAGTAGTGATGCTCAGTAATGCTCAGTAGTAATGCTCAGTAGTGATGCTCAGTAATGCTCAGTAGTGATGCTCAGTAATGCTCAGTAGTAATGCTCAATAATGCTCAGTAATGCTCAGTAGTAATACTAAGACTTGTTATCACGGTTTATTGAGAATTGGAATTTTTTCCTTAAATGTCACCCTGCTGATGAGACTTTGTCTTATTTGTCTACAGATTGCCCACCTAGCTTTGGTCCACAGAGATGACATTGCCACAGTCTTGTCATGGCATATGTCAGCTGACATGGATTGCATCATCACTTTGACCACTCAAAAGGTTTTAACTGCTTCTTCATCGAAATTTTTCTTTTTTTGTTCTCTTTTCCACTTCCCGTCTTGGGATTCGTGTGTCTTGTATCTTGTGTCTTACACAAATGTTTACCCATTCGTGTAATTTTAATTCGTTTAATAAGGCTTTGAAGTTGTTTTGAGCTACGGCTTTTTAGCTCCCTGTAGATTTTCAGAATTAGTCAGACACTGTCTCTTTTTTATTACCTGTTATGTTTGACTCAATCAGTTGTTTTAAATTTGCTTGTTATTTTTATTTTTCCCATTGATTTATCGACTCTGACTTTTGTGTTTTTGCGTCAGATTAAGCAGACTTATTTTAAAACCTTAAAACGCTTTACAGTTATGCCAAAAGCTGTGAGCAACTTGTTGACGGCAATCATACCCACTTGGCAATATTGGCACTAGTAGGTTTAGGCAAATAACTACACTGTATAGAAAATAATTTCAATTGTTAATAACACGCTGTAGCATGAGAGGAGAGGAAATTTTAAGGATGAATTTATAACATGCTGAATTTTCTCTCACCTGCAAAATAATATTATGTGTTTTACAGGCTGTTCTCTTCACTCAAAAATGAAAAGTATTAATTAATCGATCATGTCTAGTTGAATTATTGGGGGAAATCATTTTTCCATCCCAATAAATTAGTGTAAGTTGGGGAAACAGTGACAGTATGGAAGTGTGAAAGAATTGAATCTTTAGGAACTAATGACGAATGAATATTCAGACATTTTGTCTTGAACTGAATTCACGCTTGTTAGGCAATGTCACGCTCCAAGTAAACTCTCAAGCATGTTTTGATGCGGTATGAGGTTCATGTCTGCAGCTCGTGTTTTACTTATAACCATGATGACTTAATGATGGTGTTGATTGAGATCACTTTTATTATTCTTTATTCTTTGTCATGATTAAGTAATGTATGTGTTGTATTCATACTATTTCTATATCACTGTGGTTGGTAGGTAGGTGTGTAATGTATGTGTTGTATTCATACACTGTGGGTGGTAGGTGGTGTGTAATGTATGTGTTGTATTCATACTATTTCTATATGGTTGGTAGGTGGGTGTGTAATGTATGTGTTGTATTCATACTATTTCTATATCACTGTGGTTGGTAGGTGGGTGTGTAATGAATGTGTTGTATTCATACTATTTCTATATCACTGTGGTTGGTAGGTAGGTGTGTAATGTATGTGTTGTATTCATACACTGTGGGTGGTTGGTGGGTGTGTAATGAATGTGTTGTATTCATACACTGTGGTTGGTAGGTGGGTGTGTAATGAATGTGTTGTATTCATACTACTATGGTGGGTAGGTGGGTGTGTAATGAATGTGTTGTATTCATACAATGTGTGGGTGGTTGGTAGGTGTGTAATGTATGTGTTGTATTCATATCACTGTGGGTGGTAGGTGGGTGTGTAATGTATGTGTTGTATTCATACACTGTGGGTGGTAGGTAGGTGTGTAATGTATGTGTTGTATTCATACACTGTGGGTGGTAGGTGGGTGTGTAATGTATGTGTTGTATTCATACACTGTGGGTGGTAGGTAGGTGTGTAATGTATGTATTTTATTCATACTGTTTCTATATCACTGTGGGTGGAAGGTAGGTGTGTAATGTATGTGTTGTATTCATACAATGTGTGTGGTAGGTGGTTGTGTAATGTATGTGTTGTATTCATATCACTGTGGGTGGTAGGTGGGTGTGTAATGTATGTGTTGTATTCATATTTCTATATCATGTGGTTGGTAGGTAGGTGTGTAATGTATGTGTTGTATTCATACTGTTTCTATATCACTGTGGGTGGTAGGTGGGTGTGTAATGTATGTGTTGTATTCATACACTGTGGGTGGTAGGTAGGTGTGTAATGTATGTGTTGTATTCATTCACTGTGGGTGGTAGGTAGGTGTGTAATGTATGTGTTGTATTCATACAATGTGGGTGGTTGGTGGGTGTGTAATGTATGTGTTGTATTCATACACTGTGGGTGGTAAGGTAGGTGTGTAATGTATTTGTTGTATTCATACACTGTGGGTGGTTGGTGGGTGTGTAATGTATGTGTTGTATTCATTCACTGTGGGTGGTTGGTGGGTGATGCTGGTAAGCCCTACTTCTTCCCTTTCACTTATCGTCTATCTTGTTGTTTTCATTTAATTCATCCAGAGATCACCCTGTACGGTGGATTGGGTAAATTTCAATCAACAAATCAATCCCTATTGTTATCCAGTCTCTTGTATTGCATCTAACAAGGTGATGACTGTTTCTCAAAGATGGATTTATAGTCCTTATCCTACGGCAAGTCCAGGCTCACCGTTTGTACATCATGGATCCCCCAGCAAGCCATTTCATTGATGATCATCCTCAACTCCCGGGGGAGCATACAGTACAGCAGTTTGTTAGTGCTTTTCGTACCCACATACTGACAAGATTTTCTTCACCTACAGACGGCCACACACTCACACCAGCCAAGAGTTTTGAAGAATGATTGATTACAAGCTCACAACAGTGTTGTTTGAACCAGTGTCATCATGATTACAAAATGATAACAACAGTGTTGTTTGAACCAGTGTCATCATGATTACAAAAGATAACACAACAGTGTTGTTTGAACCAGTGTCATCATGATTACAAAATCAACACTGTTGATTGTTGTTTGAACCAGTGTCATCATGATTACAAGCTCACAACACTGTTGTTTGAACCAGTGTCATCATGATTACAAAATCATAACAACGAGTGTTGTTTGAACCAGTGTCATCATGATTACAAACTCACAACACTATTGTTTGAACCAGTGTCATTTGGCAACCAGTCAAATCATGATTAAATGATAACACTACCGATCACAACAGTGTTGTTTGAACCAGTGTCATCATGATTACAAAATCACAACACTGTTGTTTGAACCAGTGTCATTGTGATTACAAACTCACAACAGTGTTGTTTGAACCAGTGTCATTGTGAACAAACTCACAACATGTTTTTGAACCAGTAACACTATCCGATTGGGTAACTCACAACAGTGTTGTTTGAACCAGTGTCATCATGATTACAAGCTCACAACAGTGTTGTTTGAACCAGTGTCATCATGATTACAAACTCACAACAGGGTTGTTTGAACCAGTGTCATCATGATTACACAATCTCACTACCGATTGGGTAACTGGGACAGCCAAGGGTTTGAACCAGTGTCATTGTGATTACAAACTCACAACAGTGTTGTTTGAACCAGTGTCATTGTGATTACAAACTCACAACACTGGTTTGAACCAGTGTCATCATGATTACAAGCTCACAACAGTGTTGTTGAACCAGTGTCATTGTGAACTGCTCACAACAGTGTTTTTGAACCAGTGTCATCATGATTACAAACTCACAACACTATTGATTGGGTAACTGGGACAGCCAGGGTTTGAACCAGTGTCATCATGATTACAAACTCACAACAGTGTTGTTTGAACCAGTGTCATTATGATTACTGGGACAGCCAGGTTGTTTGAACCAGTGTCATCATGATTACAAACTCACAACAGTATTGTTTGAACCAGTGTCATTATGATTACAAGCTCAACAGTGTTGTTTGAACCAGTCATTATGATTACAAACTCACAACAGTGTTGTTTGAACCAGTGTCATTGTGATTACAAACTCACAACAGTGTTGTTTGAACCAGTGTCATTGTGATTACAAACTCACAACAGTGTTGTTTGAACCAGTGTCATTGTGATTACAAACTCACAACAGTGTTGTTTGAACCAGTGTCATTGTGATTACAAACTCACAACAGTGTTTGAACCAGTGTCATTGTGATTACAAACTCACAACAGTGTTGTTTGAACCAGTGTCATCATGATTACAAACTCACAACAGTATTGTTTGAACCAGTGTCATTTGAACCAAGTGTCATCATGATTACAAACTCACAACATAGTTTTGTCATTTTGAACCAGTGTCATCATGATTACAAACTTGTTGTTTGAACCAGTGTCATGTGATTGCTACAACAGTCAAATGTCGTTATGATTACAAACTCACAACAGTGTTGTTTGTGTTTGATTACAAGAACAAATGTCATTATGATTACAAACTCACAACACTGTTGTTTGAACCACTCACAACAGTGTTGTCATCATGATTACAAACTCACAACACTGTTGTTTGAACCAGTGTCATTGTGATTACAAACTCACAACAGTGTTGTTTGAAAACCAGTGTCATCATGATTACAAACTCACAACAGTGTTGTTTGAACCAGTGTCATTGTGGCTACAAAGTGTCGTCATGATTACAAACTCACAACACTATTGTTTGAACCAGTGTCATTGTGATTACAAACTCACAACAGTGTTGTTTGAACCAGTGTCATTCATGATTACAAACTCACAACACTATTGTTTTGTCATTGTGATTACAAACTCACAACACTACCAGTGTCATCATGATTACAAACTCACAACACTGTTGTTTGAGTCAGTGTCATGATTACAAACTCACAACACTGTTGTTTGAACCAGTACAAACTCACAAATGTCATGATTACAAACTCACAACAGTGTCATTTGGCTCACAACACTATTGTCAAATGTCATCATGATTACAAACTCACAACACTGTTGTTTGATTACAAACTCACAACACTAGTGAACCATGTCATCATGATTACAAACTCACAACACTGTTGTTTGGCTACCAGTCAAATGTCATCATGATTACAAACTCACAACACTGTTGTTTGGCTACCAGTCAAATGTCATCATGATTACAAACTCACAACACTGTTGTTTACCCAGTCAAATGTCATGATTACAAACTCACAACACTGTTTTGTTTGGCTACCTGTCAAATCATGATTACAAACTCACAACACTGTTGTTTGGAACCAGTCAAATGTCGTCATGATTACAAACTCACAACACTGTTGTTTGAACCAGTCAAATGTTACATGATCACAAACTCACCACTGTTGTTTGGCTACCAGTCAAATGTCATCATGATTACAAACTCACAACACTGTTGTTTGGCTACCAGTCAAATGTCATCATGATTACAAACTCACAACACTGTTGTTTGGCTACCAGTGAACAAATGTCATCATGATTACAAACTCACAACACTGTTGTTTGGCTACCAGTCATGTCGTCATGATTACAAACTCACAACACTACTGTTGTTTGATTACAAACAACAACAGTGTCATCATGATTACAAACTCACAACACTGTTGTTTTTGGCTACCAATCAAATGTCATCATGATTACAAACTCACAACACTGTTGTTTGAACCAGTCAAATTGTGATTACAAACTCACAACACTATTGATTACCAGTCAAATGTCATCATGATTACAAACTCACAACACTGTTTTTGGCTACCAGTCAAATGTCATCATGATTACAAACTCACAACACTGTTGTTTGGCTACCAGTTGAATGTCGTCATGATTACAAACTCACAACACTGTTGTTTGGCTACCAGTTGAATGTCGTCATGATTACAAACTCACAACACTGTTGTTTGGCTACCAGTTGAATGTCGTCATGATTACAAACTCACAACTACTGTCATGATTACAAACTTTGGCTACCAGTTGAATGTCGTCATGATTACAAACTCACAACACTGTTGTTTGGCTACCAGTCAAATGTCGTCATGATTACAAACTCACAACACTGTTGTTTGGCTACCAGTCAAATGTCGTCATGATTACAAACTCACAACACTGTTGTTTGGCTACCAGTCAAATGTCGTCATGATTACAAACTCACAACACTGTTGTTTGGCTACCAGTCAAATGTCATGATTACAAACTCACAACACTGTTGTTTGGCTACCAGTCAAATGTCGTCATGATTACAAACTCACAACACTGTTGTTTGGCTACCAGTCAAATGTCGTCATGATTACAAACTCACAACACTGTTGTTTGGCTACCAGTCAAATGTCGTCATGATTACAAACTCACAACACTGTTGTTTGGCTACCTCAAATGTCGTCATGATTACAAACTCACAACACTGTTGTTTGGCTACCAGTTGAATGTCGTCATGATTACAAACTCACAACACTGTTGTTTGGCTACCAGTCAAATGTCGTCATGATTACAAACTCACAACACTGTTGTTTGGCTAGTTGAATGTCGTCATGATTACAAACTCACAACATGTCGTCATGATTACAAACTCACAACACTGTTGTTTGGCTACCAGTTGAATGTCTGGCGTCATGATTACAAACTCACAACACTGTTGTTTGGCTACCAGTCAAATGTCGTCATGATTACAAACTCACAACACTGTTGTTTGGCTACCAGTCAAATGTCGTCATGATTACAAACTCACAACACTGTTGTTTGGCTACCAGTCAAATGTCGTCACAACATGATTACAAACTCACAACACTGTTGTTTGGCTACCAGTCAAATGTCGTCATGATTACAAACTCACAACACTGTTGTTTGGCTACCAGTCTAATGTCGTCATGATTACAAACTCACAACACTGTTGATTGGCTACCTGTCAAATGTCGTCATGATTACAAACTCACAACACTGTTGTTTGGCTACCAGTCAAATGCTGTCATGATTACAAACTCACAACACTGTTGTTTGGCTACCTGTTGAATGTTGTCATGATTACAAACTCACAACATACCAGTCAAATGTCATCATGATTACAAACTCACAACACTGTTGATTGGCTACCTGTTGAATGTTGTCATGATTACAAACTCACAACACTGTTGTTTGGCTACCAGTCAAATGTCGTCATGATTACAAACTCACAACACTGTTGTTTGGCTACCAGTCAAATGTCGTCATGATTACAAACTCACAACACTGTTGTTTGGCTACCAGTCTAATGTCGTCATGATTACAAACTCACAACACTGTTGTTTGGCTACCAATCAATTGCTGTCATGATTACAAACTCACAATACTGTTGTTTGGCTACCAATCAATTATCGTCATGATTACAAACTCACAACACTGTTGTTTGGCTACCAATCAATTGCCGTCATGATTACAAACTCACAACACTGTTGTTTGGCTACCAGTCTAATGCTGTTATGATTACAAACTCACAATACTGTTGTTTGGCTACCAGTCTAATGCTGTCATGATCACAAATTCACAATACTGTGGTTTCGCCACAATGACTTTAACGCGTGAATTGAAATTATTTTTTTTTAGTTTAAAACAAGTTAGAATTGCACACATAGGAAATTGCTTTGTGATGTCATTGTTTTACATGTATTTCCACTACTGTGTATTGACTTGTTTTCATGTTTTTACTGTCTGATTTTCACTTGTATCATTCTTTGTTACAGTAAAAATTATGTCTTGCATTTATCACAAAAATGTGAAATTTAGAAAAAGAATAACTTCACTGAATAAAGTTGTTAATGGCCGAACTAAAAGCTTTAAGACTGTATCTGAAATGAAAATCATACTGCCAACAATAATTAATTCATTCACCCTTTAGCTGATTATTCAGTTAACTAAGTTGTATTTGGAAAATATTTGTTTTTATTCAAGTGAAATCATCTGTGACACAGGGAATTTGTTCATACATTAGACTTGATTGTCTTTTTCAGTACATCAAGACCAAGAGTTTATGGTTTTTCAAAGAAATTAGATTGTTTGATTAAGTAGTCGTTAGGAAAATGATGTGTAATGCTGTTTTTGGATAAGACAACATGTCATAATTAGTTTTATTGTCTTGGATTTCTTGAAGGTAGATTGAGTTTAAAAGCACAGTAATTTTTCTGCCTAACCTGTCTGCCCACTGTTATCACTGCTAGCAACTCATGGGCCTGTTTATCATCTGAAGTACTCTGTGCAAAGGAGACTCAGTGGTCCAGAGGCAAGGTGTTGGCCTCCCAATCAAAGGTAGTGGGTTCAAGCCTCGCTAAAACAGTTGAAAAAAAGTTATCTTTTTTTTCGAGAAAATCTACCCCTTGGTCCAGGTAGGTGATCGACACCTAGTCCCGTCGGAGATGGATGGTAAAAAGGAAGTCCCGTGTGCAGATCACAACATTCTGTGCATGTTAAAGATCCCTTGGCTGTTTATAGGCAGTCTGGGCAAATGAAAGATTTCAAAGTATTATCACTCAAGACACTGAAATCACTCAAAGTGTGTTTTTCTTGACTTTCACCAGGCCCTCCTCACATACGTTTCCGCCCATCCTATAAAGCACCAGGCAATCCAGTCTACGCAAGAAATCTGTTGGAGTTCACCCAGGACGAAGACAGCTGTCGTGTGGGTAAGAAAACATTTATGACTTTACCCACTAAACAATGATCTTTTACCTTTGTAATGTACATGAGGTGGGGGTCGGGGGGGGGGATGGTGATGGCCTCTGAGCTGAAATCTATGACATGAATCTCAGCACGGGTTTGTAAAATGTAAATTGGATTATTGGTAAAATCATCCACTTATTCAGTTACGGTAGCATCTCAATGACTGAATGGTTGTTGCCTGACTGAGATCACCACAGTGGTGGACAGGTAAATTTGAATTAAAAGAACAAAAGTCTTCCTGGGATTCTCTTGCATTACGTCCGATCAAACGCTAAATTATTTCTGTTGCTCCTCATGCTGTTGCTGTCTCACTTTTATTTCTACAAATTGTTGTGGAGGTGAAGAATGAATTTCATATTTCTACCATTGAAATTTAGTTTGGTTTTCTTACTACATTTTTCACCAAATTTTTTAGTGTTTGGGATGTTGCTTGGAGACACTCTGATATTGGACAATCTTGACCAGGCCATTTGTACTGCCAGGAGGTGAGAATTTACCTCCATTAACACCGTGACTATATTTGTTTACATAAAATAAAGATAATCTTTGATAGTCCTTTTTGAAAATTTATTTTAGACTCAATTTCATAACATTTTATAAACGAATGATTATTTTCTACATATATAATATAATATGATCCAAATTGCATAAAATGATAATGACCATGACATAGGCATGCCTTCGTCATCTTTTTCTAAACTTGACACTTTGACTTCCACAATTTACATAGCTGCCAACCAGTATGTAAGGAATCCATAAGTCTGTATTTACTTTGAAAAGCATGTGTAGGAGGGTTAACTATATTTTGTTTTTGAAAGGAACCCCCAAAGTTAACAGCAGAGACTTAGATCTTGGGGAGTGAAAGTCTGTTGACGTTGTTCTTCAGAGTTTGCAGTTAAACTACCGTTGCACTTGGCGGTAAAGGCCAGTGATCAGCATGGATTTTTGTTTGTGATCTTATAGGGATTACTCCAAGTGAACTTTATGTGGAATATTACAGGCCGTTGTGCTAATTAGGATCTGTTGTTCGATTGGAATAGGCTGACATCTATGATCTGTGTTTCATTTAGATAATATTACGTTACCACTATTTACAAATCCTCCACGTGATTAATTGTTTGTGTTTTCATTTTACAATCCATCAAAGATGAAGAATGTTTGTGTTTTCATTTTACAATTCATCAAAGATGAAGAATGTTTGTGTTTTCATTTTACAATCCATCAAAGATGAAGAATGTTTGTGTTTTCATTTACAATCCATCAAACATGAAGAATGTTTGTGTTTTCATTTACAATCCATCAAACATAAGAATGTTTGTTTTCATTTTACAATCCATCAAGCATGAAGAATGTTTGTGTTTTCATTTTACAATCCATCAAACATGAAGAATGTTTTTGTTTTCATTTTACAATCCATCAAACGTGAAGAATGTTTTTGTTTTCATTTTACAATCCATCAAACATGAAGAATGTTTTTGTTTTCATTTTACAATCCATCAAAGATGAAGAATGTTTTTGTTTACAATTAAACTAAAAACAGTAGATTTCTATTGTTTATGTTTCTCATCCACATCTTTTTATCAAATTTTTTTGTACCAGGCTTCTATGTGAGTGTGATGTAGCATGGCTTGTGATCATTGCACCAATGTTTGGCTATGTACACTTCCTTTCTCCATTAAAAGTCATTTTATATTTACATAACTGCCAATTAGTGCGTAAAAGACGTATTTAGTACGTTTTCTGGCTTTGAGTCAGTATGTCCATATTTACCTTAAAAAGTACGTATTTGAGGGCCAATTGTATTATTGTTTTAAGGTTCCTAAGTTAACGGCAGAAACTCGGAGAGATCGGGTGAAAGTCTGCCTGAGACGCCCATCTGAGTTTACAAAACTTCTGAAACACTTTGGCATAAAACCCAACAATTGGCAACATTTTTTGTTATAGTTTTGAGACTGTCATTTACTCAGCGGTCACCGAGTTTGTACATGCTGTATTCCAGTACCATAATCGTTTAATGTTTTGTCTTTCACAGATTGTCAAATACACCCACTGTCCGACGATTTTGACCCGTAGTGGAGATCGTATCCGCAGCAACGGCAAATTTGGTGGGGCCATGAACAGAGCACCCCCTGTTGAAAAATTGAAGGGTTGTGTCTTTGGTCAGCCATTGCCGATTGCTTACCATGCTGTGTGCACCCAGATGGGTAGGAAGCTTGTGTCATTGAGAATTGTCCGCCCGTTTAATCAAATTTCACTTGTATGATGGCAGTCATCAAGACATATTACCTGCATACTGTGTGTTTTGTGTGTATGATACAGTCATCAAGACATATTACATTACTGTGTGTTTTGTGTGTATGATGGCAGTCATCAAGACATACACCTTGTGTGTTTTGTGTGTATGATGGCAGTCATCAAGACATATTACCTGCATACTGTGTGTTTTGTGTGTATGACAGTCATCAAGACATACCTGCATACTGTCATAGTGTTTGTGTTTTTGTGTATGATGACAGTCATCCATAGACCCTCCTGCATACTGTCATAGTGTTTGTGCTTTGTGTATGATGACAGTCATCAAGACATATTACCTGTATACTGTCATAGTGTTTGTATTTTGTGACATGATGACAGTCATCAATATCACATATTACCTGCATACTGTCATAGTGTTTGTATTTGTGTGTATGATGACAGTCATCAAGACATGTTACCTGCATAGTGTCATAGTGTTTGTATTTTGTGTGTATGATGGCAGTCATCAAGACATATTATGAATGTCATAGTGTTTGTATTTTGTTGTGTACGGATAAAAATATAGATATGTAGTTATAAATACTTATAATAGGAATATAATAGGATTAAATATCTAAATTTGATTTTTAAATTTAAGTATAATTATATCACATATGTATAAATACTTATAATACAAAAAAAGCATTTGAATGCTAAATTTGATTTTTAAATTTAGAAAGTATAAATTAAATCCTATAATTTGGAATGCCTTATCCACTTTGGTTAACAACAGAGACTTTTTTTTCATGGTCGTTATTTGTGTATGACTTACTGTTTCAGAAACGTTGAATAAATACAAGTCAGCATTGTCAGCCCACATACAGACACAAGATGAACATCAGGACCAGGTTAACATCCAGAAAATGCCGGAAACGCTGAAGAAAAATCCAAGAGTGCAAAGAGGCTGGGTCTCATTTGAAGAGAGGTGGAATCAAACTGGGTGAGTTATGCTGTCTTAGTATTTTGGTTCTGTTACGATATGATGATGGTTTTTTGTGTGTGTGTGTGTAGCGTCTGCAGCTTTTTGTTTGTTTTGTTTCTTTCGTTGACATTTCTTCACTGAAGAGAATCCCCAAGCTTTGCTTTGCTTTCTTGAATACTGAGGGCAGATGGCACGTTATTGCTTGGTCTATTTCTCCCATTTTCACTCTGTCACTTAACTATCATCTAACTGTACATAACAGCTTGGTCCTATTTCTCCCCATTTCACTCTGTCACTTAACTATCATCTAGCTGTACATAACAGCTTGGTCCTATTTCTCCCATTTCACTCTGTCACTTAACTATCATCTAGCTGTACATAACAGCTTGGTCCTATTTCTCCCATTTCACTCTGTCACTTAACTATCATCTAGCTGTATATAATAGCCTGGTCCTATTTCTCCCATTTTACTCTGTCACTTAACAATCATCTAGCCTGGTCCTATTTCTCCCATTTTACTCTGTCACTTAACAATCATCTAACTGTACATATTAGCTTGGTCCTATTTCTGTCACTTAAGTTTCATTTAGCTGTACATAATAGCCTGGTCCTATTTCTCATTTCACTCTTTCACCTGACTTTCATCTAGCTGTACATAATAGTTTGGTCCTATTTCTCCCATTTCACTCTCTCACCTAACTTTCATCTAGCTGTACATAATAGTGATAATAATAAAAGAGCATTCATAGCGCTTTTCCATGTCTAAAAGGAATGCTCAGAGTGCCTTACAATTAAAAATGTAAAAAAATTAACTTTAAAAAAAGTCGACATTCTTAAAGCTGTGGATGCTGGTATTTTCTCTTAATTCACCCTTCGTCCACCGCACAGGGTGGATGAGGTATATTTCAAAGGAATCTTTCTTGAATATGATGTGAATGAGTGTCTGGCTAAGGTGATGTGTGTCACTTCCATTACAGGACAAGTGGGTGGTTGGCTGGTTGGTCTTAATTCTTTCATTTCATTCTGTCATTCATCTTTCATCTTGCTGTTTCCCTTTCTTAATTCACCCTGAGATAACCGCTTATGTAGGCTGGGTAAATTTTATTGCATCAAACTGAAAACACAGAACGCTAGTCTGTTGCAGGTTTTACTCCCATTTGAAGCTGGTAATTATTTGCACCTGAGTTGGAATGGAAAACTCCATGTTAAGTGTCTTTCCCCAAGGAGCTCAGTGTTGGACTTCACATTGCCATAATAATACAAACCTAGGGATTAGGAAGGTTGGCAGCTTACCTGCTAGGTCACCGCCACCAGATGTATGTGTGTGTGTGTGTGTGTGTAAGATATTTTAGTATAACTTTGCCTTCCAATTTCAAAAATTGGGTAGGGGTTGATAGGTGCTTCTGCCAGTCCTACCAGTTCTTGCGCGCATTCTCTTACCTTTCACCTTGCTGGTTCGTCTTAACCACCCTAACATATCATGGTTGGGGTAAATGAATGAAATTCAAAACACTTTGTCTTCATGTGTCCGTCTCTGTCTATGACAGGATTTTGATTGGCATTTGCCTCACGCTGACTTCAATAACGTCGGTGACCGGGTGGTTAGCTGCCAGATTGGGGATCACGAGGTCCCGGGTTTGAATCCTGAAAAAGCCAGGGCCCGGCAAGTAACACTCATTTCCCACACTCAGCCCAGGTGCAAAATGGGTACAAGCACTAGTTTGGGAGTAAAAACCTGCGTCAGACTGAAGGTCCTGTCCAGGAGGTGATTATTATCCCCTGTTCCGCTTCATGCTATAGACATCGGGATAAGCTTGGCTCTATGGGCCATAATGGCCTTGAAGGAATTTGTTTTCACTTAAATGGTGTTTTGTTTGTGTCACAATGGGAAGGCTGTCATCCCCAAAAAAGATAAACAAAAGAATTCATCTTTGAAACTTTTTATCATCTACAGGTATGGGAATACCGTTCAGGGCCACAAAAGTGCCCATCCAGGTCAGCTGCTACACCCATCGCCGAGAGCCGGTTTCAAAGCGCCCCAAACTAGAACCGTGGTCACGCCCTCTCCACCACGCCCCGTCCTCAGCCACCAGAAGTGGCCCCAAGATCTTGAGCTTTGACCCCATGGCCACACCGTCCCGCACCAGTCTACGCATTGGCCCATGACCACCGTCGTGTCGGAGGATGGTCGGAAACGCCCTCAAGAAGACTTCTAGGGCGTGACTTTTAAATTGGGGTTCTCAAATCAGTTCTACATTTTCATCGCCTGGTTTAAGTTTTCTTGCAGGTGCTTTTTCCATTTTTTAAAGACGTGTTTTCCCATTTTTAAGGCTGGCTTTTCTACATTTTCAAAGCATGAACCTCCCAATTGAGTTTAACAGATTTTCGTACTGCTGCAAGACTAGTGAGCAGATCCCTTGGGCAGCATTTTGTGCCACTGTTCATCAGCATGAATGATGATAGCCGGGGAAGTTGTGCTAGCAAGGTAAATTGAGATTTTAAATCCATTGCAAACATGCGGATATCATTGTGCTTAATAATGAATAACCGCATTTGAGAAATGTTTTGTCGTCAGCAAAATTATGGCATACACTTTTTTTTTCTATAAAGGATTTCTGTGTTATGCTTTTGGTATAGGGCTGACTTGAAGAAAGAGGGAGGAAGGGGGGAGTTAACAAAATAAAAAGATAAAAACAAAGGAAGACTTAATTTTACTGCCAGACTCAATGCTTGATGAAATTGTTGTACATAATATTCTTTTCTGAATAAACTGAATCTAAATTAAAAATTTTTACACTGCTTCTACTATGAAAAAAAGTTATTTTTGTAACTCAAATCCTTGTTCATTTATCTCATATCTTCCGTCTGAGACTTTTGTTTCAAATTTCTTTTATACAATTTGTCATGTCACATCTACATCTCACAACTTTTTTCATTTGACAATTTTTCATTTCACTGGGGATCTGGCTATCAGAGTTTTCAACTTTAAATATTGTCTGTTTTGAAAAAGAGATGTATATACGATTTTCTTTTCTCACTTTTTCTCATTGGGATTATTTTTAAGCATTGCTCTGCTGAAAGAAAAGATATCTTTCTCATTTTTTCATTGGTGTGAAAGTGGGCCCATCTCACATTCATAAAAACACAATCTCCATATCCATTACACACAGAAAATTAACTTCGTCTTCTAAAAAAAAAAAACTAACTAAAGAAGAACCCCTCCCCCCAACTAAAGAAGAACCCCCCCCACCCCCCCCCAAAAAAGTAATGCCAGATTGGGAAAAAACACTGCCGCTGGTTCCAGCCAACCTTTCGTATTCATCTATACTCTGCCCTCTCTTTGTTCTGCAAAGCCTGAGAGCCGACTCTCATGGATTTATTAGTTTCTTGGATTCAGCAGCAAGGATTTGATTTCAATTCTGTCAATGTGAAGGTAAACTATTTTGATTTCAATTTGGTCAATGTGAAGGCAAACCGTTTCATTTCAATTCTTTCAATGTGAAGGTAAACTAGTTGATTTCAATTCTGTCAATGTGAAAGTAAACTATTTGATTTCAATTCTGTCAATGTGAAGGCAAACCGTTTCATTTCAATGCTTTCAATGTGAAGGTAAACTATTTGATTTCAATTCTGTCAATGTGAAAAGCAAACTATTTGATTTTCAATTCTGTCAATGTGAAAGCAAACTATTTGATTTCAATTCTGTCAATGTGAAAGCAAACTATTTGATTTCAATTCTGTCAATGTGAAAGCAAACCATTTGATTTCAATTCTGTCAATATGAAAGCAAACTGATTTCAATTCTGTCAACGTGAAAGCAAACTATTTGATTTCAATTCTGTCAACGTGAAAGCAAACCATTTGATTTCAATTCTGTCAATGTGAAAGCAAACCATTTGATTTCAATTCTGTCAATATGAAGGCAAACTATTTGATTTCAATTCTGTCAATGTGAAGGCAAACCATTTGATTTCAATTTTTCAATGCGAAGATAAACTATTTGATTTCAATTCTGTCAATATGAAAGCAAATTATTTGATTGCAATTCTGTCAATGTGAAGGCAAACCATTTGATTTCAATTCTGTCAATGTGAAAGCAAACCATTTGATTTCATGAATAACAATCATAACATCACATTACAGATATTGTCATTGTTTCCTTTCATGGAATTTTTCTTGTTATCCAGCAACTTCACATTGAAAAACTAAAACTGAAACAGGGTTTTGATATGGAAATATGACTTCTGGCGAATAAGATTTTCTGTAGACATAATGGAGTGAACATGCTTATATTGTAATAAGTGAATTTCAAATGCCATTAAGAGAATTTACCATATTTGAAATGTGAGAAGAGAATTTACCATATTTGAAATGCGAGTAAGAGAATTTACCATATTTGAAATGCGAGTAAGAGAATTTACCATGTTTGAAATGTGAGTAAGAGAATTTACCATGTTTGAAATGTGAGTAAGAGAATTTACCATATTTGAAATGAAGAATGTATGGGTTGTGAAACTGTTTTTTAGATAAAGATAAATTGTGTGATTTTGAAATGTTCTCTAGTCGAACTCCAACTGTCAGTCTAAAATTTTATCAGCATAATAATACAGTGAATGTCTTGACCAGATAGCCAAATTTGTTATTACTATTAAAAGAGTTGATTCTAAGTCATGTTTTGTACCCAACACTTCATGCCAGAGGTTGAAGTAACAGTTACGTTCTTTGTATTAAGTCATGATAATTGTAAGAACATTTAAAAAAAAACTTGGAATATATTGTTATGTCATCATAACCAAAGCAACTTCCTTTGTTCAGATCATAACCAAAGCAAATTTCGTTGTTCAGATCATAACCAAAGCAAATTTCTTTGTTCAGATCATAACCAAAGCAAATTTCTTTGTTCAGATCATAACCAAAGCAAATTTCTTTTTGATCATGCAAATTTCTTTGTTCAGATCATAACCAAAGCAAATTTCTTTGTTCAGATCATAACCAAAGCAAAAAATTCAAAATTTCTTTGTTCCGATAATAACCAAAGCAAATTTCTTTGTTCAGATCATAACTAAAACAATTTTGTTTTGTTCAGAGACAAATAAAGAATAAAGGACAGGAAAGGATTTAATGTTTGAAAGGAAACGTTTGACTTTATCTGGAAATAATTACCTTCAACTTCGAGTAAGTTCGAGGACAGCATTTTGCCTTTATTTTGTATTTTCCTAGCAAGGGACGGCATAGCAAGAGAAGTAATGTCACCTTGTCACCGAAACTTAGGCCCTTGAAAGCCATGTCTTGGTCATTAGCCGAAACAGTTTGATTTGTGTTAGTTCTTTAAAACACAGTTTTTTTGTTAGTTCTTTACACCTGTGGCACAAGTTTATTTTATTTATTAATGTTATAGAAACGATGTATAAAAAAAAAAAAAAAAAAAGATTTTATGGTGTAGAGTGCATTGCAATCGCTTGGGTCACAATTAAAGGGGGGGGGTATTTTCTCTTTTTTCTCTGTTATTTGAATATATTTTCTCCCTAAACCTAAGGAAAAGAGTAGGATAATGCTTTAAACGTCATAAAACCTTGAGGAGGCTCTCAACTAGTTCTTATCGACACTGTTTCAAGTGCACCAGCATCTTTTTACTCATTTATGAGATGGTGCCTTTTGATAATAGTTGCATGTAATATGTCTGGTATTTTCCGGATGAGATAAGGCAATATTCATAATAGATTCTCACAAAAGTTTTTTTGGATAGCATTTATTGTGACGATCAAAATGAGTACCAACTTGCCATACTTTACTTGATATTTTTGGCTTTTATCGTATAATAGCTGTGTTGAAAGATAAACCTCTATCGCTTCTAAAACATTTGTATAAATTCAAAGAATCGATATTGAGCTTCTTTATGATATCATTGTGACGGGAATGAACTGCTCTATCCATTAGTATGATAGACTAGATTTGTCCCATTTTTGTCAAAAATGGCATTCAGAACCCCCTCTTAAAATGGTAACATGATTGCAATCAGCTCTACCAGAGTGGCCAGATTGCCCGGCAAAGATTTATATTGCGAATAATAACGCCCCTCACCCCCACCTCAATTTTGTGAAAAACAAGCTGTTTCAATGGATCTTATAAGATGTTGTCTCTTGCTCAAAATGAACTGTGTTTCAGCTGATGTTTATTGTTGTACATAAATTATATTATGTATTACATTTCATAGGCATTGTGACAAGTTTGCAATCATTTCTCATAAATCATACTATAGAAGGGGAGGTGACTGTTAACAACGCTAGTGACAAGTAACCACACGTGTTGAGATGCAACCTTTGTGGTGGCCATTTTTTGTCCTGCCAAGTCAGCCAGCAGACTTCACAAAGATAAAATACAATGAATTCATTTTTTGTATCGTTATTTTAATTAATCATTTTATGTTGTTAAGCGAGGCATAAATCTATGTACCTATAACTGCTGAACTTTTAAAGATATACAATTACAATATATTTGCTAAAATTGAGTCACTGTCTGTTTTCAAATATTCTCTATTTCTTTCATTATTTTATATATATAAATATCTATCTATCTATCTATCTATCTATATGTATCCTGTTAAAAGTTCCAATGACAACTGAAAGGGTCATTTCAATAGTGTGCCTGAGTCACAATTACATTATTTAGTGGGAAAAGTGCCAAAAAGTCATGGATTTTGGCACTGTATTTGGAATTCAAGATTCAAATGGTGGCTGTAAACGTGATGTATGTTCATCACATCACTTTCACATTTTTCAGGGAGCATGATTTCCTTTATTCAGTAGGATTATCTGTCTGTCGCTTTTTCATGAAAAATAAAGATGGGTACTATTCGAATGACCTATGTTCATGATAATGCAATAGAGAAAAGTTAAGGAGCAATTCAGTGTGCTGCTACTGCCCAGTGTGTTAGTGCCAGTGTGCTAGTGCCAGTGTGCTAGTGCTGGTGTGCTAGTACCCAGTGTCCTGTGCCAATGTGTTAGTGCCAGTGTCCTAGTGCCAGTGTGCTGGTGCTGTTAGTGCCAGTGTGCTGGTGCCAGTGCCAGTGCCTGTTAGTGCCAATGTGCCAGTGTCAGTGTGCTAGTACCAGTGTCCTAGTGCCAATGTGCTAGTGCAATGTGCTAGTACCAGTGTCAGTGCCAATGTGCTAGTACCAGTGTCCTAGTGCCAATGTACTGGTGTCAGTGTAGTGCTGGTACCAGTGTCCTAGTGCCAATGTGCTAGTACCGGTGTGCTAGAATGTCCCAGTGCCAATGTGCGTACCAGTGTGCTAGTGTCAATGTGCTAGTGCCCTAGGTGCCAATGTGCTAGTGCCATTTAATGCCAGTAAGTGCCAATGTGCTAGTGCCAATGTGCTAGTGCCAGTATGCTAGTGCCAGTGCTTGCTAGTGCCAATGTGCTGTCAGTGTGCCAGTGCCAGTATGCTAGTGCCAGTGTGCTGGGTACCAGTGTGCTAGTGCCAGTGTGCTAGTGCCAATGTGCTAGTACCAGTGTGCTGGTGTCAGTGTGCTGGTACCAGTGTGTGCAGTAGTGTGCTGGTGCCATTTGTGCTGGTGTCCGTGTGTAAAGAACCGGTGTCTGGTGCCAGTGTGCTGGTACCGGTGTCCTCTAGTGCCAATGTGCTAGTACCAGTGTCCCAGTGCCAATGTGCTAATACCAGTGTCTGCCAATGCCAATGTGTCCTAGTGCCAATGTGTGCTGGTGCCAAGTGCAAGAAGTGCCAGTGTGCTGGTGCCATTGTGCTAGTGCCAATGTGCTAGTGCCAGTATGCTAGTGCCCATGTGGTACCAGTGTGCTAGTGCCAATGTGCTAGTACCAGTGTCCTAGTGCCAGTGTGCTAGTACCAGTGTGCTATTGCCAGTGTGCTAGTGCCAATGTGCCAGTGTGCTACTACCAGTGTGCTAGTGCCAGTGTGCTAGTGCCATTGTGTAGTGTGCTAATACCAGTGTCTAGTGCCAATGTGCTAGTACCAGTGCTAGTGCCAATGTGCTATACCAGTGCCTAGTGTGTGTAATGTGCTAGTGTCAGTGTGTGCTAGTGCCAGTGTGCTGTACCTGTGTGCCGGTATGCCAATGGCTAGTGCCAATGTGCTACTACCAGTGTGCTAGTGCCAGTGTGCTATTGCCAGTGTGTACCAGTGTGCTAGTGCCATTGTGTTAGTGCCATTGTGCTAGTGCCGGTGTGCTGCCAGTGTGCTAGTACCGTGCTAGTGCCAATGTGCTATACCAGTGTGCTAGTGCCATTGTGTTAGTGCCATTGTGCTAGTGCCAGTGTGCTAGTACCAGTGTGCTAGTACCAGTGTGCTAATACCAATGTGGTGCCAATGTGCTGGTGCCATTGTGTTAGTGCCATTGTGTTAGTGCCAATGTGCTAGTACCAGTGTACCAGTGTGCTAATACCAATGCTAGTGCCAATGTGCTAGTACCAATGTGCTAGTACCAGTGTGCTAGTGCCAGTGTGGTAGTGCCAGTTGCCAGCAATGTGCTAGTGCCAATGTGCCAGCAATGTGCTAGTGCCAGCAATGTGTTAGTGCCAGCAATGTGCTAGTGCCAATGTGCTA
>JAXRKP010000838.1:180000-192500 GCA_037039925.1 Doris montereyensis
AGAAATGGATAAACTAATAAGAAAGCTGGCCATCGCATGTAATTGCAATGATTGAAATGGATAAACTAATAAGAAATCTGGCCATCGCATGTAATTGCAATGATTGAAATGGATAAACTAATAAGAAATATGGCCATCGCATGTAAAATGCAATGATTGAAATAGATAAATTAATAGGAAATCTGGCCAATATAATGTATTGCAATGATTGAAATGGATAAACTAATAAGAAATCTGGCCATTGCATGTAATGACAATGATTGAAATGGATAAACTAATAAGAAATCTGGCTATTGCATGTAATTGCAATGATAGAAAGGGATAAACTAATAAGAAATCTGGCCATTGCATGTAATTACAATGATTGAAATGGATAAACTAATAAGAAATCTGGCCATTGCATGTAATTACAATGATTGAAATGGATAAACTAATAAGAAATCTGGCTATTGCATGTAATTGCAATGATAGAAAGGGATAAACTAATAAGAAATCTGGCCATCGCATGTAATTGCAATGATTGAAATGGATAAACTAATAAGAAATCTGGCCATCGCATGTGATTGCAATGATTGAAATGGATAAACTATTAAGAAATCAGGCCATCGCATGTAATTGCAATGATATAAATGGATAAACTAATAAGAAATCTGTCCATCGCATGTAATTGCAATGATTGAAATGGAAAAAAAAAACTAATAAGAAATCTGGCTATCGCATGTAATTGCAACGATTGAAATGGATAAATTAATAAGAAATCTGGCCATCGCCTGTAATTAAAATGATAGAAATGGATAAATAAATAAGAAATCTGGCCATTACATGTAATTGCAATGATAGAAATGGATAAATAAATAAGAAATCTGGCTATCGTCTGTAATTGCAATGATTGAAATGGATAAACTAATAGGAAATATGGCCATTGTATGTAATTGCAAAGTGAAATGGATAAACTAATAGGAAATCTGGCCATTGCCTGTAATTGCAATGATTGAAATGGATAAACTAATAAAAAATCTGGCCATTGCATATGATTGAAATGGATAAACTAATAAGAAAGAAATTGCAATGATATAAATGGATAAACTAATAAGAAATCTGGCCATCGCATGTAATTGCAATGATTGAAATGGAAAAAATAAACTAATAAGAAATCTGCAATTGCAATGATTAAATGGATAAACTAATAAGAAATCTGTCCATCGCATGTAATTGCAATGATTGAAATGGATAAACTAATAAGAAATCTGGCCATCGCATGTAATTGCAATGATTGAAATGGATAAACTAATAAGAAATCTGGCCATTGCATGTAATTGCAATGATAGAAATGGATAAACTAATAAGAAATCTGGCCATCGCATGTAATTGCAAATGATTGAAATGGATCAATTGCAATGATTGAAATAGATAAACTAAATAAATCTGGCCATTGCATGTAATTGCAATGATAAAAATGGATAAACTAATAAGAAATCTGGCCATCGCATGTAATTGCAATGATTGAAATGGATAAACTAATAAGAAATCTGGCCATTGCATGTAATTGCAATGATTGAAAGGGATAAACTAATAAGAAATCTGGCCATTGCATGTAATTACAATGATTGAAATGGATAAACTAATAAGAAATCTGGCCATTGCATGTAATTACAATGATTGAAATGGATAAACTAATAAAAAATCTGGCTATTGCATGTATGATTGAAATGATAAGCAATAAGGATAAACTAATAAGAAATCTGATATGTAATTGCAATGATTGAAAATAAACTGGCCATCGCATGTGATTGCAATGATTGAAATGGATAAACTAATAAGAAATCAGGCCATCGCATGTAATTGCAATTGAAATGGATAAACTAATAAGAAATCTGTCCATCGCATGTAATTGCAATGATTGAAATGGATAAACTAATAAGAAATCTGGCCATCGCATGTAATTGCAATGATTGAAATGGATAAACTATATGATTGAAATGGATAAACTAATAAGAAATCTGGCAATCGCATGTAATTGCAATGATAGAAATGGATAAACTAATAAGAAATCTGGCCATCGCATGTAATTGCAATGATTGAAATGGATAAACTAATAAGAAATCTGGCCATCGCATGTAATTGCAATGATTGAAATGGATAAACTAATCGTCTGTAAATCAATGATTAAATGGCCATTGTATGTAATTGCAATGAGTGAAATGGATAAACTAATAAGAAATCTGGCCATTGCCTGTAATTGCAATGATTGAAATGGATAAACTAATAAGAAATCTGGCCATTGCCTGTAATTGCAATGATTGAAATGGATAAACTAATAAGAAATCTGGCCATTGCATGTAATTGCAATGATTGAAATGGATAAACTAATAAGAAATCTGGCCATCGCATGTAATTGCAATGATTGAAATGGATAAACTAATAAGAAATCTGGCCATCGCATGTAAATTGCAATGATTGAAATGGATAAACTAATAAGAAATCTGGCCATCGCATGTAATTGCAATGATTGAAATGGATAAACTAATAAGAAATCTGTCCATCGCATGTAATTGCAATGATTGAAATGGATAAACTAATAAGAAATCTGGCTATAGCATGTAATTGCAATGATTGAAATGGATAAACTAATAAGAAATCTGGCCATCGCATGTAATTGCAATGATTGAAATGGATAAACTAATAAGAAATCTGGCTATCGCATGTAATTGCAATGATTGAAATGGATAAACTAATAAGAAATCTGGCCATCGCATGTAATTGCAATGATTGAAATGGATAAACTAATAAGAAATCTGGCCATTGCATGTAATTGCAATGATAAAAATGGATAAACTAATAAGAAATCTGGCCATCGCATGTAATTGCAATGATTGAAATGGATAAACTAATAAGAAATCTGTCTATTGCATGTAATTGCAATGATTAGAAATGGGATAAACTAATAAGAAATCTGGCCATTGCATGTAATTGCAATGATTGAAATGGATAAATAATAAGAAATCTTGGCCATTGCATGTAATTGCAATGATTGAAATGGATAAACTAATAAAAAATCTGGCCATTGCATGTAATTGCAATTGAAATGGATAAACTAATAAGAAATCTGGCCATCGCATGTAATTGCAATGATTGAAATGGATAAACTAATAAGAAATCTGGCCATCGCATGTAATTGCAATGATTGAAATGGATAAACTAATAAGAAATCTGGCCATCGCATGTGATTGCAATGATTGAAATGGATAAACTAATAAGAAATCAGGCCATCGCATGTAATTGCAATGATATAAATGGATAAACTAATAAGAAATCTGTCCATCGCATGTAATTGCAATGATTGAAATGGAAAAAAAAACTAATAAGAAATCTGGCCATTGCCTGTAATTGCAATGATTGAAATGGATAAATAAATAAGAAATGGCCATTACCTGTAATTAAAATGATAGAAATGGATAAATAAATAAGAAATCTGGCCATTGCATGTAATTGCAATGATAGAAATGGATAAATAAATAAGAAATCTGGCTATCGTCATGTAATTGCAATGATTGAAATGGATAAACTAATAAGAAATATGGCCATTGCATGTAATTGCAATGAGTGAAATGGATAAACTAATAGGAAATCTGGCCATTGCCTGTAATTGCAATGAAATGGATAAACTAATAAAAAATCTGGCCATTGCATATGATTGAAATGGATAAACTAATAAGAAATCTGGCCATCGCATGTAATTGCAATGATTGAAATGGATAAACTAATAAAAAATCTGGCCATCGCATGTAATTGCAATGATTGAAATGGATAAACTAATAAGAAATCTGGCCATCGCATGTAATTGCAATGATTGAAATGGATAAACTAATAAGAAATCTGGCCATCGCATGTAATTGCAATGATATAAATGGATAAACTAATAAGAAATCTCCATCGCATGTAATTGCAATGATTGAAATGGAAAAAAAAAACTAATAAGAAATCTATCGCATGTAATTGCAACGATTGAAATGCATAAACTAATAAAAATCTGGCCATTGTCTGTAATTGCAATGATAGAAATGGATAAATAAATAAGAAATCTGGCCATTGCCTGTAATTGCAATGATAGAAATGGATAAATAAATAAGAAATCTGGCCATCGCATGTAATTGCAATGATTGAAATGGATAAACTAATAAGAAATCTGGCCATCGCATGTAATTGCAATGATTGAAATGGATAAACTAATAAGAAATCTGGCCATTGCATGTAATTGCAATGATAAAAATGGATAAACTAATAAGAAATATGGCCATCGCATGTAAATGCAATGATTGAAGTGGATAAACTAATAGGAAATCTGGCCATCGCATGTAATTGCAATGATTGAAATGGATAAACTAATAAGAAATCTGGCCATCGCATGTAATTACAATGATTGAAATGGATAAACTAATAAGAAATCTGGCTATCGCATGTAATTGAAATGATTGAAATGGATAAACTAATAAGAAATCTGGCCATCGCATGTAATTGCAATGATTGAAATGGATAAACTAATAAGAAATCAGACCATCGCATGTAATTGCAATGATATAAATGGATAAACTAATAAGAAATCTGTCCATCGCATGTCATTGCAATGATTGAAATGGAAAAAAACTAATAAAAATCTGGCTATCGCATGTAATTGCAACGATTGAAATGGATAAACTAATAAGAAATCTGGCCATTGTCTGTAATTAAAATGATAGAAATGGATAAATAAATAAGAAATCTGGCTATCGTCTGTAATTGCAATGATTGAAATGGATAAACTAATAGGAAATCTGGCCATTGTATGTAATTGCCATGAGTGAAATGGATAAACTAATAGGAAATCTGGCCATTGCCTGTAATTGCAATGATTGAAATGGATAAACTAATAAAAAATCTGGCCATTGCATATGATTGAAATGGATAAACTAATAAGAAATCTGGTCATCGCATGTAATTGCAATGATATAAATGGATAAACTAATAAGAAATCTGTCCATCGCATGTAATTGCAATGATTGAAATGGAAAAAAAAACTAATAAGAAATCTGGCTATCGCATGTAATTGCAACGATTGAAATGCATAAACTAATAAGAAATCTGGCCATTGCCTGTAATTGCAATGATAGAAATGGATAAATAAATAAGAAATCTGGCCATTACCTGTAATTGCAATGATCGAAATGGATAAACTAATAGAAAGCTGGCCATAGCATGTAATTGCAATGATTGAAATGGATAAACTAATAAGAAATCTGGCCATTGCATGTAATTGCAATGATAAAAATGGATAAACTAATAAGAAATCTGGCCATCGCATGTAATTGCAATGATAAAAATTGATAAACTAATAAGAAATATGGCCATCGCAAAATGCAATGATTGAAATAGATAAACTAATAGGAAATCTGGCCATCGCATGTAATTGCAATGATTGAAATGGATAAACTAATAAGAAATCTGGCCATTGCATGTAATGACAATGATTGAAATGGATAAACTAATAAGAAATCTGGCTATTGCATATGGTGAAATGATAGAAAGGGATAAACTAATAAGAAATCTGGCCATCGCATGTAATTGCAATGATTGAAATGGATAAACTAATAAGAAATCTGGCCATCGCATGTGATTGCAATGATTAAATGGATAAACTAATAAGAAATCAGGCCATCGCATGTAATTGCAATGATAAATGGATAAACTAATAAGAAATCTGTCCATCGCATGTAATTGCAATGATTGAAATGGAAAAAAAAAACTAATAAGAAATCTGGCTATCGCATGTAATTGCAACGATTGAAATGGATAAACTAATAAGAAATCTGGCCATCGCCTGTAATTAAAATGATAGAAATGGATAAATAAATAAGAAATCTGGCTAATTCAATGATAGAAATGGATAAATAAATAAGAAATCTGGCCATGCTGTAATTGCAATGATTGAAATGGATAAACTAATAGGAAATATGGCCATTGTATGTAATTGCAATGAGTGAAATGGATAAACTAATAGGAAATCTGGCCATTGCCTGTAATTGCAATGATTGAAATGGATAAACTAATAAAAAATCTGGCCATTGCATATGATTGAAATGGATAAACTAATAAGAAATCTGTCCATCGCATGTAATTGCAATGATTAAATGGATAAACTAATAAGAAATCTGGCCATCGCATGTAATTGCAATGATTGAAATGGATAAACTAATAAGAAAACCTGTAATTGCAATGATAGAAATGGATAAATAAATAAGAAATCTGCCATCGCATGTAATTGCAATGATTGAAATGGATAAACTAATAAGAAATCTGGCCATCGCATGTAATTGCAATGATTGAAATGGATAAATAAATAAGAAATCTGGCCGATGCATGTAATTGCAATGATAAAAATGGATAAACTAATAAGAAATCTGGCCATTACCTGTAATTGCAATGATTGAAATGGATAAACTAATAAGAAATCTGTCCATTGCATGTAATTGCAATGATTGAAAGGGATAAACTAATAAGAAATCTGGCCATTGCATGTAATTGCAATGATAAAAATGGATAAACTAATAAGAAATCTGGCCATTGCATGTAATTGCAATGATTGAAATGGATAAACTAATAAGAAATATGGCTATTGCATGTAATTGCAATGATAGAAAGGGATAAACTAATAAAGAAATCTGGCCATCGCATGTAATTGCAATGATTGAAATGGATAAACTAATAAGAAATCTGGCCATCGCATGTGATTGCAATGATTGAAATGGATAAACTAATAAGAAATCTGGCTATCGCATGTAATTGCAATGATATAAATGGATAAACTAATAAGAAATCTGTCCATCGCATGTAATTGCAATGATTGGAATGGAAAAATAAACTAATAAGAAATCTGGCCATCGCATGTAATTGCAATGATTGAAATGGATAAACTAATAAGAAATCTGGCCATCGCCTGTAATTAAAATGATATAAATGGATAAATAAATAAGAAATTTGGCCATTGCATGTAATTGCAATGATAGAAATGGATAAATAAATAAGAAATCTGGCTATCGTCTGTAATTGCAATGATTGAAATGGATAAACTAATAGGAAATATGGCCATTGCATGTAATTGCAATGAGTGAAATGGATAAACTAATAGGAAATCTGGCCATTGCCTGTAATCGCAATGATTGAAATGGATAAACTAATAAAAATCTGGATGCATATGATTGAAATGGATAAACTAATAAGAAATCTGGCCATTGCATGTAATTGCAATGATTGAAATGGATAAACTAATAAGAAATCTGGCCATTGCATGTGATTGCAATGATTGAAATGGATAAACTAATAAGAAATCTGGCCATCGCATGTAATTGCAATGATATAAATGGATAAACTAATAAGAAATCTGTCCATTGCATGTAATTGCAATGATTGAAATGCAAAAAAAAACTAATAAGAAATCTGGCTATCGCATGTAATTGCAACGATTGAAATGCATAAACTAATAAGAAATCTGGCCATTGCCTGTAATTGCAATGATAGAAATGGATAAATAAATAAGAAATCTTGCTATTGCATGTAATTGCAATGATAGAAATGGATCTAATAAGAAAGCTGGCCATCGCATGTAATTGCAATGATTGAAATGGATAAACTAATAAGAAATCTGGCCATTGCATGTAATTGCAATGATAGAAATGGATAAACTAATAAGAAATCTGGCCATTGCATGTAATTGCAATGATAAAAATGGATAAACTAATAAGAAATATGGCCATCGCATGTAAAATGCAATGATTGAAGTGGATAAACTAATAGGGAAATCTGGCCATCGCATGTAATTGCAATGATTGAAATGGATAAACTAATAAGAAATCTGGCCATTGCATGTAATTACAATGATTGAAATGGATAAACTAATAAGAAATCTGGCTATTGCATGTAATTGCAATGATAGAAAGGGATAAACTAATAAGAAATCTGGCCATCGCATGTAAATTACAATGATTGAAATGGATAAACTAATAAGAAATCTGGCCATTGCATGTAATTACAATGATTGAAATGGATAAACTAATAAGAAATATTGCATGTAATTGATTAGAAATGGATAAACTAATAAGAAATCTGGCCATCGCATGTAATTACAATGATTGAAATGGATAAACTAATAAGAAATCTGGCCATTGCATGTAATTGCAATGATAGAAATGGATAAACTAATAAGAAATCTGGCCATCATGTAATTGCAATGATAGAAATGGATAAACTAATAAGAAATCAAGACCATCGCATGTAATTGCAATGATATAAATGGATAAACTAATAAGAAATCTGTCCATCGCATGTAATTGCAATGATTGAAATGGAAAAAAAACTAATAAGAAATCTGGCTATCGCATGTAATTGCAATGATTGAAATGGATAAACTAATAAGAAATCTGGCCATCGCCTGTAATTAAAATGATAGAAATGGATAAATAAATAAGAAATCTGGCCATTGCATGTAATTGCAATGATAGAAATGGATAAATAAATAAGAAATCTGGCTATCGTCTGTAATTGCAATGATTGAAATGGATAAACTAATAGGAAATATGGCCATTGCATGTAATTGCAATGAGTGAAATGGATAAACTAATAGGAAATCTGGCCATTGCCTGTAATTGCAATGATTGAAATGGATAAACTAATAAAAAATCTGGCCATTGCATATGATTGAAATGGATAAACTAATAAGAAATCTGGCCATCGCATGTAATTGCAATGATTGAAATGGATAAACTAATAAGAAATCTGGCCATCGCATGTAATTGCAATGATTGAAATGGATAAACTAATAAGAAATCTGGCCATCGCATGTGATTGCAATGATTGAAATGGATAAACTAATAAGAAATCTGGCCATCGCATGTAATTGCAATGATATAAATGGATAAACTAATAAGAAATCTGTCCATCGCATGTAATTGCAATGATTGAAATGGAAAAAAACTAATAAGAAAATCTGGCTATCGCATGTAATTGCAACGATTGAAATGCATAAACTAATAAGAAATCTGGCCATTGCCTGTAATTGCAATGATAGAAATGGATAAATAAATAAGAAATCTGGCCATTGCATGTAATTGCAATGATAGAAATGGATAAACTAATAAGAAATCAGGCCATTGCATGTAATTGCAATGATTGAAATGGATAAACTAATAAGAAATCTGGCCATTGCATTGCAATGATAAAAATGATAAACTAATAATTGCCATCGCATGTAATTGCAATGAAAATGGATAAACTAATAAGAAATCTGGCCATCGCATGTAAAATGCAATGATTGAAATAGATAAACTAATAAGAAATCTGGCCATCATGTAATTACAATGATAAAAATGGATAAACTAATAAAAATCTGCTATTGCATGTAATTGCAATGATTGAAATGGATAAACTAATAAGAAATCTGGCCATTGCATGTAATTACAATGATTGGAATGGATAAACTAATAAGAAATCTGGCCATTGCATGTAATTACAATGATAGAAATGGATAAACTAATAAGAAATCTGGCCATTGCATGTAATTGCAATGATGAAATGGATAAACTAATAAAAATCTGGCCATTGCATGTAATGCAATGATTGAAATGGATAAACTAATAAGAAATCTGGCCATTGCATGTAATTGCAATGATGGACATGGATAAACTAATAAAATGGCCATTGTAATTGCAATGATTGAAATGGATAAACTAATAAATCTCCATTCAATGTAATTACAATGATTGAAATGGATAAACTAATCCCAAATCCCTGTGCATGTAATTGCAATGATAGAAATGGATAAACTAATTTGAAATCTTCATCGTCATGTAATTGCAATGATTGAAATGGATAAACTAATAAGAAATCTGGCCATCATGTAATTGCAATGATTGAAATGGATAAACTAATAAGAAATCAGACCATCGCATGTAATTGCAATGATATAAATGGCAATAATTGATGATAAATGGAAAAATGCAGGGTAGATATTTTGGCTATCACATTAATCATAGAAACAAAGAAAAGGAAATCTGGCCATTGCCTGTAATTGCAATGATTGAAATGGACCAAATTAAACTTTCACCTTCTCGGAGCAGCAGATGTAAATGGATAGCGCTAAGAAAAGGGTTGACGTCATAATACATTGCAAAGACATGAAATGGATAAACTAATAGACAATCTGGAACTTTATTAGCTCGACGTCATTAGAGGCAAACACATTAAACCAAAAGAAAGAAATTAAATGTTAATAGCTTATGGAACAAACAGGATTAAATGCTTGAAATGGAAAATAAGAAATTTCGATGTAATTGAAAAAGAATCTGAAAACAATCTGCAAACACTTCAAACAGCTGCAGAGAATCTCAAATCCAAACAAAAAAATTTAAACGCTAGAGTAAGGCAACAGTGTAGAAACATCGTTGGATTCTGTCATTGAAATTGAAGGATTGATAACTTCTCCAAATGGAGAGAGACTTTGATTCTTTATTTATGTGACAGCTAATTGCAATATTTAATTTTAATTTTTCGAAATTCTTCCTGTAATTGCTAAAAATCTTAAACTAATAAAAAATCTGGCCACTCCATGTTCCAATTAAAAATGGATAAACTAATGTTCCAAAAAATGCAATGATTGAAGTGGATAAATTCCATTGCCTTCCAATGTTCCAATATTGCCTTGGATTGAAGTGTTCTAATAATTGCCCTGGCATTCCATGTTCCAATTGCCCTGGCATAAACCATGTTCCAATTGCCCTGGCATTCCATGTTCCAATTGCCATGATACCATTTTCCAATTGCCCTGGCATTCCATCGTTCCAATTGCCCTGGCATTAAATGGATAAACCAATTGTCCTGTCCATTCCATGATTGCAATGATTGAAATGAAAAAAAAATATAAGAAATGGCTATCGCATGCCCTCACGATTCCATGTTCCAATTAGAACCCTGGCATTCCATGTTCCAATTATTTCCCTGGCATTCCATGTTCCAATTGCCCTGGCATTCCATGTTCCAATTGCCCTGACATTCCATGTTCCAACCTGGCATTCCATGTTCCAATTGCCCTGACATTCCATGTTTGCCCTGAAATACCATGTTCCAATAAGCCCTGGCATTCCATGTTCCAATGATTGCCTGGGGCATTCCATATTCCAATAAGAATTCCATATTCCAATTATTGCTCTGACATTCCATGATCCAAATGGCATTCCATATTATTCAAATTGCCCTAATGTTCCAATTGTGCTCCTGGCATTCCATGTTCCAATTAAACCCTGGCATTCCATGTTCCAATTGCCCTGACATTCCATGTTCCAATTGCCCTGGCATTCCAAATTGCCCTAATCCCATGAAATTGCCCTGGCCATTGGCATGTTCCAATTGCCCTGGCATTGTAGTGCCCTGCATTCCATGATTGAAATGGCATTTCCATGAAATTCCAATTGCCTGGCATTACCATGTAAAAAGTAAATAATAAGAAATCTGGCATTGCATGTGTTCCAATTAGGAAAGGGATTGCCCTGGCATTCCATGTTCCAATTAATGCCCTGGCATTCCATGTTCCAATTATTGCATGTAATTACCATGTTCATGAACTAATAAGAAATCTGGCATTCCATGTTCCAATTAACTCTGGCATTCCATGTTCCAATTAATGCCCTGGCATTCCATATTCCAATTAATTGCCCTGATGGACATTCCATATTCCAATTATTGCCCTGGCATTCATGTAATTCCAATTATGGACATTGATCCAATTGTGCCCTTCTGGTCCAATTTTTTAAAATGTTTGTATTCCAATTATTGCCCTCATTCCATGTTCCAATTATTTCCCTGGCATTCCATGTTCCAATTGCCCTGGCATTCTATGTTCAGAATTGCCCTGAACATTCCATGTTCCAATTGCCCTGGCATTCCATGTTCCAATTGCCCTGACATTTCATGTTCCAATTGCCCTGACATACCATGTTCCAATTGCCCTGGCATTCCATGTTCCAATTAAAAAGGATAGCCTGGGGCATTCCATATTCCAATTATTGCCCTGATTCCATATTCAATTCTGCTCTGACATTCCAATTATTGCTCTGGCATTCCAGGCATTCCAATTAAACCAAAAGGAATTCCATATTAATTTCTGGAACATTCCATGTTCCAATTATTGAAAAAGATATTTTCCACCCAAAAACACTGGCATTCCATGTTCCAATTGCCCTGACATTCCATGTTCCAATGTGCCCTGGCATTCCATGAGACAATTGCCCTGGCATTCCATGTTCCAATTGCCCTGGCAGTCCATGTTCCAATTGTGCCTGGCATTCCATGTTCCAATTGCCCCTGGCATTACATGTTCCAATTGCCCTGGCATTCCATGTTCCAATTATTACCCTGGCATTCCATGTTCAAATTATTGCCCTGGCATTCCATGTTCCAATTATTGCCCTGGCATTCCA
>JAXRKP010000838.1:197500-208249 GCA_037039925.1 Doris montereyensis
TCAACAACAAACATGTTGGGATCTTAGGATGACTTGACATGGCACATCAACAACAAACATGTGGGGATCTTGGGATGACTTGAGATGGCACATCAACAACAAACATGTGGGGATCTTAGGATGACTTGACATGGCACATCAACAACAAACATGTGGGGATCTTAGGATGACTTGACATGGCATATCAACAACACACATGTGGGGATCTTAGGATGACTTGACATGGCACATCAACAACAAACATGGGGATGGGGATGACTTGAGAGGGCACATCAACAAACATGTGGGGATCTTAGGATGACTTGAGATGGCACATCAACAACAAACATGTGGGGATCTTAGGATGACTTCATGGCACATCAACAACAAACATGTGGGGATCTTAGGATGACTTGAGAGGGCACATCAACAACAAACATGTTGGGATCTTAGGATGACTTGAGAGGGCATCAACAATAAACATGTGGGGATCTTAGGATGACTTGAAAGGGCATATCAACATGAAATACATGTAAAAAATTGACTGGAGATGGGATATCAACATGAAATGCATGTAAACGATGACTTGAGATGGAATATCAACATGACATGCATTTACAAGATGACTTGAGATGTCATATCAACATGAAATGACTTGAGATGTCATACAAGATGATTTAAGATGGCATATCAACAAGAAATGCGTGTAAAGATGACTTGAGATGGAAATAATCAACATGATCAATGCACGTAAAAGATGACTTGAGATGTCATATCAACATGAAATGTGTGTAAAAGATGACTTGAGATGTCATATCAACATGAAATGTGTGTAAAAGATGACTTGAGATGTCATATCAACATGAAATCATGTAAAAGATGACTTGAGATGTCATATCAACATGAAATGTGTGTAAAGATGACTTGAGATGGCATATCAACATGAAATGCATGTAAAAGATGACTTGAGATGTCATATCAACATGAAATATGTGTAAAAGATGACTTGAGATGGCATATCAACAAGAAATGCATGTAAAAGATGACTTGGGATGGCATATCAACATGAAATGCGTGTAAAAGATTGAAAGGTAAAAGTAGAACCTATTAATAGCGTAAAAGATGACCAACACTCCACTCAAACGAGGCAAGACAAAACCCCATCACAAGAGTAAAACTGATTGACGTGCAAAGAAATGGAAGACAAAACCCCATCACAAGAGTAGAACTGATTGACGTGCAAAGAAATGGAAGACAAAAACCCATCCCAAGAGTAAAACTGATTGACGTCCAAACTCAAATGGAAGACAAAACCCCATCACAAGAGTAGAATTGATTGACGTGCAAAGAAATGCAAGACAAACCCCATCACAAGAGTAGAACTGATTGACGTGCAAAGAAATGGAAGACAAAACCCCATCCCAAGAGTAGAACTGATTGAGACAAAACCCTATCCAAGAGTGCAAAAGAAATGGAAGACAAAACCCCATCCCAAGAGTAAAACTGATTGACGTGCAAAGAAATGGAAGATAAAAACCCCATCACAAGAGTAGAACTGATTGACGCAAAGAAATGGAAGACAAAACCCTATCCCAAAGAGTAGAACTGATTGACGTGCAAAGAAATGCAAGACAAGGCCCCCATCCCAAGAGTAGAACTGATTGACGTGCAAAGAAATGGAAGACAAAACCCCATCCCAAGAGTAGAACTGATTGACGTGCAAAAGAAATGCAAGACAAAACCCCATCCCAAGAGTAGAACTGATTGACGTTGCAAAGAAATGCAAGACAAAACCCCATCCCAAGAGTAAAACTGATTGACGTGCAAAAGAAAATGGAAGACAAAACCCCATCCCAAGAGTAGAACTGATTGACGTGCAAAGAAATGGAAGACAAACCCCATCACAAGAGTAGAACTGATTGACGTGCAAAGAAATGGAAGACAAAACCCATCCCAAGAGTAGAACTGATTGACGTGCAAAGAAATGGAAGACAAAACCCCATCCTAAGGGTAGAACTGATTGACGTGCAAAGAAATGGAAGACAAAACCCCATCCCAAGAGTAGAACTGATTGACGTGCAAAGAAATGCAAGACAAAACCCCATCCCAAGAGTAGAACTGATTGACGTGCAAAGAAATGCAAGACAAAACCCATCCCAAGAGTAAAACTGATTGACGATGCAAAGAAATGGAAGACAAAACCCCATCCCAAGAGTAGAACTGATTGACGTGCAAAAAGAAATGCAAGACAAAACCCCATCCCAAGAGTAAAACTGATTGACGTGCAAAGAAATGCAAGACAAAACCCCATCCCAAGAGTAAAACTGATTGACGTGCAAAGAAATGGAAGACAAAAACCCCATCACAAGAGTAAATTGATTGACGTGCAAAGAAATGCAAAGACAAAACCCCATCACAAGAGTAGAACTGATTGACGTGCAAAGAAATGGAAGACAAAACCCCATCCCAAGAGTAGAACTGATTGACGTGCAAAGAAATGGAAAGACAAACCCCATCCCAAGAGTAAAACTGATTGACGTGCAAAGAAATGGAAGACAAAACCCCATCCCAAGAGTAAAACTGATTGACGTGCAAAGAAATGGAAGACAAAACCCCATCACAAGAGTAGAATTGATTGACGTGCAAAGAAATGCAAGACAAAACCCCATCACAAGAGTAGAACTGATTGACGTGCAAAGAAATGGAAGACAAAACCCCATCACAAAAGTAGAACTGATTGACGTGCAAAAGAAATGCAAGACAAAACCCCATCACAAGAGTAGAACTGATTGACGTGCAAAGAAATGCAAGCCGATATCATTATGCTGTGATATCCAACTGTAGTCTACAGAACACAGGTAACAATTTCATTCAACCTGCAGGACACGGGTAAAAATTTCATTCAACCTGCAGAACACAGGTAACAATTTCATTCAACATGCAGGACACAGATAACAATTTCATTCAATATGTAGGACACAGGTAAAAATTTCATTCAATCTGCAGGACACAGGTACAAATTTCATTCAATCTGCAGGACACAGGTAACAATTTCATTCAACCTGCAGGACACAGGTAACAATTTCATTCAACCTGCAGGACACAGATAACAATTTCATTTAACGTAAAAATTACGACAGAGACAATAATGAAAGGGGATGTTATTTATAAACAGACTTGAAATAATAATAGTATCATTTTATTATTGTTTTAAGCCATAGACTTGACATAATAACAGTATCATTTTATTATTGTTTTAAGCCATAGACTTGACATAATAACAGTATCATTTTATTATTGTTTTAAGCCATAGACTTGACATAATAACAGTATCATTTTATTATTGTTTTAAGCCATAGACTTGACATAATAACAGTATCATTTTATTATTGTTTTGCCATAGACTTGACATAATAACAGTATCATTTTATTATTGTTTTAAGCCATAGACTTGACATAATAGCAGTATCATTTTATTATCGTGTTAAGCCATAGACTTGACATAATAACAGTATACTTTTATTATCGTGTTAAGCCATAGACTTGACATAATAACAGTATCATTTTATTATTGTTTTAAGCCATAGACTTGACATAATAACAGTATCATTTTATTATCGTGTTAAGCCATAGACTTGACATAATAACAGTATCATTTTATTATCGTGTTAAGCCATAGACTTGACATAATAACAGTATCATTTTATTATCGTGTTAAGCCATAGACTTGACATAATAACAGTATCATTTTATTATCGTGTTAAACCATAGACTTGACATAATAACAGTATCATTTTATTATCGTGTTAAGCCATAGATTTGACATAATAACAGTATACTTTTATTATCGTGTCAAACCATTATATTATAAAAAAGACATGCGTTATTTGAATACTTCCTAGTGTACCATCTCCCTCCAGAGCAGTCATTACCCCGCTCGCCTCCATCCTATTTATGGGCGATCTGGTAGCCAAAAGGAAGATGTCGGCCTCGCAACCAAAAGGTATTGGGTTCGAGCCCTGAAGGAGTTTGACAAATCGTCTCGTTTTATTTTCGAGTAACATCTAATCCTCACACCTCCCCCCGGCTGAGGTAGGTAGATGGATCGACATCTAAACTCATCGGAGACGGACGATGTAAATGAGGCCCTGTGAGCATGTCACAGCACTACGCACGTTTACAGCGCAGTTCGAACAAAATTAAAAATCCTACCGAAACCACCGGGATCTCCTTAGTCGTGAAATACCCCTCCTCCCAAAAAACAACCCCCAAACCCCTCCCTCCCAAAAAACAACCCCTCCCAAACCCCTCCTCCCAAAACAACCCCCCCAAACCCCTCCTCCCAAAAAACAACCCCCCCAAACCCCTCCTCCCAAAAAACAACCCCCCCAAACCCCTCCTCCCAAAAAACAACCCCCCCAAACCCCTCCTCCCCAAAAAACAACCCCCCCCAAACCCCTCCTCCCAAAAAACAACCCCCCCAAACCCCTCCTCCCAAAAAACAACCCCCCCCAAACCCCTCCTCCCAAAAAACAAAAAACCCCTCCTCCCAAAAAAACCCCCCCAAACCCCCTCCTCCCAAAAAACAACCCCCCAAACCCCTCCTCCCAAAAAACAACCCCCTAACCCAAACCCCTCCTCCCAAAAACAACCCCCCCCCCAAACCCGTCCTCCCCAAAAAACAACCCCCCAAACCCCTCCTCCCAAAAAACAACCCCCCCAAACCCCTCCTCCCAAAAAACAAAAACCAAGGACAGAAATAAAACAAAAAACAACAACAGCCCATTTATCAGTATTGATTACCCCAACCCTCCTCCCAATTGATAGACCCCCCAACCCCTGTCCCCAAGGTTACAACCAGAAGGATAAACACTGAACCCCAAATTTGGTAAAAACCGGGTGAGCATCCCCCCCCCCCAAACTGCCCCCATCGAAAAAAACAAAACAAATCGTCTCCCAGGACAGAACAAAATCAAAAAACAAATACCAGCCCATTTTCAGTATTGATTAGAAGTGTGGCCTACAATCTATTGAAGATCACCCGACAATTGGACGTTTTTACGACCAAAGGATAAACAATTCAATTTGGTTCTCCGATGCATTTAACAGAAAATGTTTCCATCGCATTTATTGTTTCGTTATTATTTCTAGACATTCGTACCTCTCGTTTACCTAATGCAATTACCTTTTAAATATTCTTGAACATTAAAAAGATCAATTTTTCTTACGTAATGTGATAACCTTTTAAATATTCTTTGAACATTAACAAAATATCTGTTCTTACGTTACGTAATGTGATTACCTTTTAAATATTCTTTGAACATTAACAAAATATCTGTTCTTACGTTACCTAATGTGATTACCTTTTTAAATATTCTTTGAACATTAAAAAATATCTGTTCTTACGTTACCTAATGTGATTACCTTTTAAATATTCTTTGAACATTAAAAAAAATATCTGTTCTTACGTTACGTAATGTGATTACCTTTTAAATATTCTTTGAACATTAACAAAATATCTGTTCTTACGTTACCTAATGTGATTAGCTTTTAAATATTCTTTGAACATTAAAAAATATCTGTTCTTACGTTACGTAATGTGATAACCTTTTAAATATTTTTGAACATTAAAAAATATATGTTCTTAGGTTTATTTTCCATCTTTTGCTGGTGTTCGCATTGCTCTTGATAAGTTTTCTTCTGCTGCAATTTGTATTTTATGTTTAATTCACTGGGCAGTGGACAAATAAGCACGTGTACGTTGATTAGGCGATCCCGTCCTCCACGAGTCTCCTGCTGCCTTGCAGGTGGGTCTTGGCTGACCAAAGACAAGGGAGTTAACCCTGATAGAAAACAACCTGCTACATTGCAGGCCGGTCTTAGTTGGCTAAAGGCTAAAGAGAGTAAACCTGACAGAAAACAACCTGCTGCCTTGCAGGCGGGTCTTGGATGACCAAAGGCAAAGGGATTTAACCTTGACAGAAAATAACAAGGTTCGGTAGGGCAGCCCCACCATCTACCTAAGGTACAGTGGGCTAATCTCCTGTTTATCCAAAACCAACTGATTCAAAGCATTAAATATGATGACATACCCGGATTAAACTTTCGAAGACAACTCTGGAAAAGAAAACGGGCTGTGATTTTGGGAAAATGGAATATTAGGGCAATAAATGGAAAAGTTAGAAACATTCAATGTAAACATAGAAAAAAGGACAAGGAATAGAAAATGTAGGACCGAATCATATTTAATGAAAGTCAATCATAGACTAAATTATTATAGTTAGCAGCTCCCTTTTTTACAGTATAATGGATGCAAGAGCAAACAGAGGAGCAGAAATATTTAGTAATCATCACCTAGTGATTGCCAAAATGAGATTACTGACTGAAGAAACAAACAGAAAAGAAAGAGAACAAAGCCACTAAACTCAACATAGAAAAACTAAACAAACCAATAGTAAAAGAGATATACCAATCCAGGATAATAAAAAGAACCCAAATATCATTGAAAAGGCAGATGGGTCTAAATGTATTGATAGCACAATAGAAGAAACGTGGCAAATGTATAAAGAAACACTCCTCAGTTGTACTGAAGAGGTCTGTGGTAGGAAACAAATTAAAGGAGATAGGAAAAGAACAACATGGTGGAATGATCAAAGAAAAAGAAGGATGCCTGGAAGAAATACTTGCAAACAAAGATGCCAGACGATAGGATAGATTACGTGAGTAAAGAACTAAGGCCAAAGAGGAAGTTAGGGAAACAAGGATTACAGATCCATTATTAGAGTAACAAATAATCCAGATGAGACAGCTGAAGATGTAGATATCTCAATGAAAGAACTCCAAACAGCTTTAGGAGAGAGGCAGACAAACTACTACATGCAATATGTCAACAAGCATGGAAGTCAAAACAAGTGCCAGACAACCGGAAAAAAAGAACGGTTGTATCAATACATAAGAAAGGATTAACTATGGAATGCCAAACTCTAGAGGGATATCACTACTTAGCGTACCAGGAAAAGTGCATGTGAATTCCGGAAATAAGATTAAGGAAAAGAGTAGAGGATCAGATTGAAGAACACAAAAGTGGATTTAGACCACACAAAAGTGTACAAGACCACATACAATTAGATAAAAAAATAGAAAACATTTTTCAAGGAAGCTGTTAGTTACACCAGTGTTGGTTAGAAAAAGTGAATTGACACGTTGAGGACGGACGAAACAATGGTATTCCTTAAAAAGATACACTTAACGTCAGAGCAAAATTTGATAGAAGCCATTACATCGTTTTAACAATAAACCAACATGTGCAGTGAGAGTAGACTGGACACGTATCTGAAGTATTTGACGTAGATATAGGAGTAAGACAGGGTTGTAGCCTAAATCCTCTTTTGTTTATCACATTTATGGACTCAGTCGCAAGTGCATCCTCAAAAAGGAAGAAAATAAATGTAGCATGTGGAAGCTCAAACCAGTAAATATATCAATGCTTTCATTCGCTGATGATTTAGTTCTGTTTGGAAAATCAGAAAGGACCTCCAGTTGAATATCAACATGATGAATAGTGAATTAGATAAAAGAGGAATGAGAGTATACGCTAAAAAAATTAAAACAATGCAAGTAACTAGGGAAACTAAAACACAGAATCTTAAATTGAACAGGAGACAATTATCTAGGAGTAATGATTAACTCAGACGGAAAACTAAGAGAGGAAATCAGCCAGAGAATCCAAAAGGTAAGTGCAATATATAACCATTTGGAAAGGCATAAATAGGTAAGCAAGAATTGTCAACAAAACTAAAATGGCAGTATACAGCACAGTTTATTGTCCTACTTTCCTCTATGCAGTGAAACCTGGACATTGACAGTAGGGAATACAGTAGAGTACAAGCAGCCGAAATTAAATATCTAAGAAGAGTGGTAGGGAACACTAAAAGCGACAAGACCAGAAAAACAACAATAAGAGATCAAACTAAAGCTACTGCTTTTTCTTCTTCTTCTTCTTCTTCTTCTTCTTCTTCTTCTTCTTCTTCTTCTTCTTCTTCTTCTTCTTCTTCTTCTTCTTCTTCTTCTTCTTCTTCTTCTTCTTCTTCTTCTTCTTCTTCTTCTTCTTCTTCTTCTTCTTCTTCTTCTTCTTCTTCTTCTTCTTCTTCTTCTTCTTCTTCTTCTTCTTCTTCTTCTTCTTCTTCTTCTTCTTCTTCTTCTTCTCTCTTGTTCTCCTCACTCCTCCTCCATCTCCTCCTCCTCCTCCTCCTCCTCCTCCTCCTCCTTCTTCTTCTTCTTCTTCTTCTTCTGCTTCTTCTTCTTCTTCTTCTTCTTCTTCTTCTTCTTCTTCTTCTTCTTCTTCTTCTTCTTCTTCTTCTTCTTCTTCTTCTTCTTCTTCTTCTTCTTCTTCTTCTTCTTCTTCTTCTTCTTCTTCTTCTTCTTCTTCTTCTTCTTCTTCTTCTTCTTCTTCGTCTTCTTCTTCTTCTTCTTCTTCTTCTTCTTCTTCTTCTTCTTCTTCTTCTTCTTCTTCTTCTTCTTCTTCTTCTTCTTCTTCTTCTTCTTCTTCTTCTTCTTCTTCTTCTTCTTCTTCTTCTTCTTCTTCTTCTTCTTCTTCTTCTTCTTCTTCTTCTTCTTCTTCTCCTTCTCCTTCTTCTTCTCCTTCTTCTCCTTCTCCTTCTTCTTCTCCTTGTTCTCCTCCTCCTCCTCCTCCTCCTCCTCCTCCTCCTCCCTCCTCCTCCTTCTTCTTCTTCTTCTTCTTCTTCTTCTTCTGCTTCTTCTTCTTCTTCTGCTTCTTCTTCTTCTTCTTCTTCTTCTTCTTCTTCTTCTTCTTCTTCTTCTTCTTCTTCTCCTTCTTCTCCTTCTTCTTCTCCTTCTTCTCCTTCTCCTTCTTCTTCTCCTTGTTCTCCTCCTCCTCCTCCTCCTCCTCCTCCTCCTCCTCCTCCTCCCTCCTCCTCCTCCTCCTCCTTCTTCTTCTTCTTCTTCTTCTTCTGCTTCTTCTTCTTCTTCTTCTTCTTCTTCTTCTTCTTCTTCTTCTTCTTCTTCTTCTTCTTCTTCTTCTTCTTCTTCTTCTTCTTCTTCTTCTTCTTCTTCTTCTTCTTCGTCATCTTCTTCTTCCACTTCATCTGTTTTAGTTGTAAGATACCCTTCTGTCCGGTTGTAAGATAGCCATTCTTCTGTCCGGTTGGAAGATAGCCATTATTCTGTCGGTTATAAGATAGCTCTTCTTCTGTCCGGGTTGTAAGATAGCCTTCTTCTGTCCGGTTGTAAGATAGCCATTCTTCTGTTTGGTTGTAAGATATCTCTTCTTCTGTTTAGTTGTAAGATATCTCATCTTCTGTTTGGTTGTAAGATATCTCTTCTTCTGTTTGGTTGGGAGACAGCTCTTCTGTTTGGTTGTAAGACAGCTGTTCTTCTGTTTAGTTGGAAGATATTTCATCTTCTGTTTTTGTAAGATATTTCATCTTCTATTTGGTTGTAAGATAGCTCTTTCTTCTGTTTGGTTGTAAGATATCTCTTCTTCTGTTTGGTTGTAAGATATCTCTTCTTCTGTTTTGTTTGTAAGATATCTCTTCTTCTGTTTGGTTGTAAGATCTCTTCTTCTGTTTGGTTGTAAGATATCTCGTCTTTTGTTTGGTTGTAAGATATTTCTTCTTCTGTTTGTTGTAAGATATGTCTTCTTTCTGTTTGGTTGTAAGATATGTCTTCTTCTTGTTTGGTTGTAAGATATTCCCTTTCTTTTGCTTCTGGTTGTAAGATACGCCTTTTTCTGTTTAGTTGTAAGATACGCTCTTTCTGTTTGGTTGGAAGATATGTCTTCTTCTGTTTGGTTGTAAGATATGTCTTCTTCTGTTTAGTTGGAAGATACGCCTTCTTCTGTTTGGTTGGAAGATATGTCTTCTTCTGTTTGGTTGTAAGGATATGTCTTCTTTCTGTTTGGTGCTGGAAGATATGTCTTTCTGTTTGGTTGTAAGATATCTTTCTTCTGTTTAGTTGTAAGATACGCTTTTCTGTTTAGTTGTAAGATACGCTTTCTTTTGCTTCTGGTTGGAAGATACGCCTTCTTCTGTTTGGTTGGAAGATACGCCTTCTTCTGTTTCTGGTTGTAGATACGCTTTCTTCTGTTTGGTTGGAAGATACGCCTTCTTTGTTTGGTTGGAAGATACGCTTCTTTTGTTTGTTGGAAGATACGTCTTCTTCTGTGTGTATTGGAAGATACGCCTTCTTTATGTTTTTTCTTCCTGCCCTCTTGCTCTTGCTCTCAGAGGTGTTGTAGATCAGGTTGAAAACCCATGTTTGACTCAGGTGTTTTCCATGACTTTGTTTTCTTAAGAATGATTTTTTCAATCAGGTGTACTGAGTACCCAGCTGTAGGTAGAGAAAACGTCCTCAGGGAGTTAATACTAGAAATACTTTCTTAAAGGGCGTCTCTGTACTCCATTCTCCTGAGAGTCCAGAACGACTTGAATGATATGACCTACTGGGGGGTAGGGGGGTAGGGGAAGGGGGCGGCGGAGGTGACGGATGTGTTGTCGGTGAGCCTCCACTTGTGTAAGGTCACGCAGTAAAAATCCATCTCTATCTTTGTCTTCTTGATATTTTTGTCCTTGTTCTTCCTGCTCGTGTTGTTGTTCTTTTTTCTCTTCTTCTTGTAGAATTTCTAAGAGACAAAGTTTTCACCACTGTTTCTTTTCCAGCACAAAGATGCTATCACATCGTATTCTGTATGTGCCATCCATCCAAGACAGGGCGTTTGGGGCGCCGGTACCACTGCATTGCCCTCTCGCCACA
>JAXRKP010000839.1:7500-10000 GCA_037039925.1 Doris montereyensis
AGGCTGTAAAAATTTCAATCTTATATCTTTGACATGCCCCATAGAAATTTCAATCTTATATCATTCATAGAGTAGAAATTTAAAAATGATTGACATACCACCAGTAATTTCAATCTTATATCATGCATACCACCATTCAATTTCAATCATACAAATACATAAAGCTAGAAATATCAATGACATCTCATGACATACCACCAAAAAAATTCAATCTACTGTTTGCATACCACCATGTAGAAATTTCAATCTTGTTTTGAACACCATGTAGAAATTTCAATCTTACATCTCATGTATCATGAATTTCAATCTTATATCTTATGACATCTTCCTGTAATATAAATCTTACATCTCATCTCCCAGAGTAAAATCAATCAAATGAAAATGTAGAAAAATGACATTTATAATCAATAGAAATTTATTTCTTCTACCACCATGTATTTTAATATATCTTATGAGTACCAAGGGAAATTTCAATCTTATATCTCATGACATACCACCATGTAGAAATTTCAATCTTACATCTCATGACATACCACCATGTAGAAATTTCAATCTCACATCTCATGACATACCACCATGTAGAAATTTCAATCTGACATCTTATGACATACCACCATGTAGAAATTTCAATCTTACATCATATGACATACCACCATGTAGAAATTTCAATCTTACATCATATGACATACCACCATGTAGAAATTTCAATCTTACATCATATGACATACCACCATGTAGAAATTTCAATCTTATATCATATGACATACCACCATGTAGAAATTTCAATCTGACATCACATGACATACCACCATGTAGAAATTTCAATCTGACATCATATGACATACCACCATGTAGAAATTTCAATCTTACATCATATGACGTACCACCATGTAGAAATTTCAATCTTACATCATATGACATACCACCATGTTCCAATTCTCTCAATAACCTTGTGGCTTGTCTTTTGTACGAACAATGTATCCATACAAACACATTTCTCTCGTGCATACACGTCCACACACACATACACACGTCCACACACACACACACAAACACACCACGCATACGTAATTCATTTACACATGCATGTACACAAGACCTACATTTTAAAAACCTATTTTCGAATAGTACACTTCTCCATACCAATTCTCCATACCAATATTTAACGCAGCAGTATTATGTTACCAATATTAGCGAGGACTCATCCTATTTGAGAGCAAATTTTAACCGTGACTATACCATGTCAAATGAAGTCAACGCTATCTCTTTCAGTACAACATAGTAGTATGACTAACGTCTGTTGCTATCAATCTATCTGTTTGTCTTTCTGTCTGCGTTATTATTTTTTCCGATTGTACTAATTTATTAAGTATTGATTGTCTTGTCTATGCACTTATCTGATTACTGTGTTTGTATTTGTATGTCTTTGTATTTGTATGTCTTTGTATTTGTATGTCTTTGTATTTGTATCTGTTTATGTATAATATAATATGCGTCTCCCAGTCTTTCCCATCAGTTTATCTACCGTTAACAGCGCTAATAGTTTTCTTCTTCTTCTTCTTCTTCGATCTCTCTGCTAGCGGGTCAGATCAGGACGCGGATTGTTTCCATGAATTGCATAGCCTTTTGCGGAGTCTCCATAGGGCCGTAGAGCTTTTCTTCCAGAGGTGTCGCTCTCGGTCATATCGCTGTTCTCTTTGGTGTGTACTACAGCGCTGACAGTAAAAGGCAAGAGTTGAGTTAGAATAGTTATCCCAGACTACCGCTTAGCAGCGGGCGAATTTGCCGTCATCGACCGAAAATAAGGTCGTCTTAATCCTTCTATCTATCTTTTAAATCAAACTCAACCTACACAAAAAACTACTAGGTTATACGTAAAGATCTGCTCTGTACGAAGATCTAAGCGGTTTTACTAGTATATTAGTAGTAAAAGAGATATAGCTCTTCAAAAATAGCTAACTTAACGGTGTACATCGCCGATTTTCATCGCTCAAAAACGGCTGGCACACACTATAAATTCATGTGTTTCTCCAATTGCCTCGCGCGATGCGTTGAACTTAGCTATCGCTTTGCAATGAAGTGTGTTAAATTAGCCTTTGAATGAGCTTTCCTGTGCTATCAATTTCTCCAAGCTCCGATATCTATAAATAGCTTTAAACTTCGCGGAAAGTTGACCTATTTAGAGTCGGGAAAATCCGATCTTTGCCGATTGAAAATGACTAAGAGAATTATATACTCGAATACAGTGTCCTCTTCCGGTTATCATGTCCAAAAATGACTATGATTGGTTGAATCAACGCGTCGCGCCATCTATGAAAGCAAATGTAGTGCCTTCCCTTTACGCCCGTTCTCGAGATTTCAGTACTTTCACTTTCATTTTGAAACTGACTGCCTAGCGATCAGCACCAGAACAACACCACTCTCCGCTCTACTTCATTCCGATTTCCAGATCTAGATAAACTTCTTTTCTCATTCAAAATGAGATGGATCTTCTTGAAAT
>JAXRKP010000839.1:12500-20000 GCA_037039925.1 Doris montereyensis
CCAAAACAGCGTTATATGATTTGCTTTCTTTCTTTCTCAAATATATACACTAGATCTAGATCTGCCCTCGTCACCTCTTAATCATTAAAAACAAAAATCCAAACTACATGGTACATGTACATATAGATCTAGATCTAGATCTAGATTAGATCTAGTTTGAAAACAGTCATTTAAAAAAAATCCTGAACACTGAACGCTTTTACGGGTCTACTGGTACTGATACTACTGATAGGCTCCAGTTATTGTTTGCCTTTATTTGACCATTCAATCAACGTATACAGTAGACGTTGTCAATGTTAATCACAAAGGAAGAACCAGAATGGTTTAATAATATAAACAAAATTAATATTTAATCTATTTTCTCGGAATGACTGTCGTTAAGCATATGTCAGAGGTTGTCACCATTGACCCCTGACCCCTCACCCCAGCAACGGTGGCGTTCCTCAAACAACATGGCCACCGTGTTATGTTGAAACAAGTGACTGCCGGGGGAACAATTACAGAATGCAAAATAAGATTCAAGAATCTGACACATGGGAAAAGTAAATGTTTTGTGCTTCATAATTCGATTTTGATGTTAGTTTAACAATTAAAGAAGTCCACTCACTCTTTTTGTTGTTGTTATAAATAATGTGTCGTTCTAAAAGCTAGATCTAGATCTAAATCTAGATGTAGATCTTATATTTTTACATACTAAACTTTTTCTCTATCTAAGATTAAGATCTAGATGGAGTCTTGATTTAGGTGATACGAAATGAGAAGTGCTCTTGATCTAGATTTCTAAGATAGATTACAGTCTAGATTTCAAATACTAGGCATTGAATAAACAACTTTTGTTGATGTATTGAAAAGTATGTTGTTGTTTTAGATGTCAATGACTATTCCGAGTTGTAGGTAGGCTTCGATATAATTATGATCTCCAGTCTAGATACATATAGACTCTAATCTATAATAATCGTTGAGGAAAAGAAAAATGTTAGTTTAGTTACTAGCTCACTAGATCTATTGAGTGTTTACTTTGAAGTTTTGCATATTTCAATTATCTGTGCCTGGGACAACTGAGTGAATTGATTGTAATTTAATTAGATTCTAGCGTTGTTAACTGTTGTGGAAACAACATTTTTTCCAGAAGAAGAAGCTGCATGTAGGTACCCAGACCCTATATCTAGATGAAGTTCTTACGATAGCCAGTTGTTTGGTAACCATTTGGGAAAGATCTTGAATCATAGATTTATGAATTCGCCACAATGAAAATATATGTGCCTGCACAAAAGAACGCTAAAAAACAAACTGAAATGGGTAAACCTACATGTACCACAAAATCAGAACTAGGACATGGAGAGGCATGTTTGATGTCCCACAGAGATAAAAACACTTCAAAGCATGAGTGACATTGGGAGGAGATAGTAAATTTAGTGAATTGTGATAAAATTTATTCTTTTTCTATATCTAGAAATAAATGTTTTCAGTATTTCTCTTTTCTTTTCCTCCCTTCATTGGTTTATAGCATTTGATATCACAATAAGTTCAGGGGCGGCATACGGAAGCATATGAGCTACTTTTGCATCTTAGCTTTGCTGTACACATGCAACATAGGCCAAAATATGTTGAAATCTTCAAACATTGCTTAAACTTTTCTTTGATTACTGCCTATCTAAATCAATCTAACAGTCAAAGAGGAGTTGCTTTATAAGTAAAAACAGCAGCATCATCATGGCCTCTGGTAACAATATTTTCTTTATGAGCACTTGTTAGCATTCTCTAGTGTGGCGTAGATCTAAGTTATATTAGTTAAATTCGGGTATCAATGTGCCAAACATTTAAACTGGTTTTGGCTGAAATTCATTTGTCCAACTTATTTCATCAGAATAATCTTATTGATAAATAATGAAGACATTCTTAATGGATAACAGACAATGTCACGACTGTAATTGTCTTTTTAATATAGATTATGTTTCTTGTTCTGAACTTCTGAGTTACATTAAAAGGTAGATGTTAGACGTACCACAAAACTGGGATGCAAAGTCAGCGCTTTTTGTATGACATGAATAAATCTTTTATCAAATCAAAGAAATAAATGTACATAGTAAATAAAAATGAAAAATACTGAAACATTTCATCGGTGAAACTATCTAAATGCATAAGTTTGCCAATATATTTTGTCAAAAACAAAAACCTTCATGTAATCGAACCCTATGCTATGCTTTTTAGAAGAACAATGGAAATCTTTGTTTACATCATGTGCAAAAAAATGAGCTCTTCTATTGGTTCAAAGCCCTGAATATTTTTAAGGACACAAAAGAAGCACGTGTTTGATCATTTTAAGGACAAATCTCTTATCCCATTTATCATAGAGTTGTGTGTTTGGACAGTTTCACCGACGATTAAGAGATTTATTACAATCCCTAACTTCGATTTGAAAATGGCAATAAACAAATTACCTAATACTCTTCTAATACGTTGCTATCTTGAAAAATATTATTACTTTTGATAACTATATTTTATTTATGTACCCTGACTGTTAATCAAATTTCAAAATCAAAAGGAAGAAGAAAACGATAATGAAAAACAGAAGTTAGACATTTATCCTCCACATGTTGTTAAACTTTCTTCTTTCTTACCTTTTCTGCTTTTCAGTGAGATGTTGATTGTAGGTCAAGTATTTGTGAAATAAATTGACATCAATAGTCCAATCTTTGAAAGGAAAAAATTTCTCCCCCCCTCTCACAAAACCCCAACAGAAAAATCAAAATGGCGACAGATGAAAGACTGAAATGGCTGGAGCTGCGTATCCCAGCTCTTCTCTGAGACCACAAGTGAGGACATAAAGAACATGCTGTCAAATGATGACAACAGGTGAGTCACAAACTTAAAAAAAAAAAGTTATAAACACCAAAACTAATGGTATTCCCATTAGATCCGCTCAAATTTAATAGCCTACAAAAACAATGAGATCAGGAGTCCAGTCAGCCAGTTAGATGTGGGGGCGTGGGGACTGCACAGGCAAGGTGTAGGCCTAAACCAACAGGTAGCGGGTTTCAATTCTCAATGTTTTATTTTTCAAGTAAAAATTACTGCCCCCTGGTCCAGGTAGGTGGATCGACACCTAGTCCCATCAGGGTAAAGTAAAGTAAGTCTCATGCTCAGAGTTGAGCATAGGTTAAAAGTCTCAGAGTTGAGCATAGGTTAAAAGTCTCAAAGTTGGGCATAGGTTACAAGTCTCAGAATTTAGCATAGGTTAAAAATCAATCAGAAGAATTTTGACTAAAAATTGTCCAATCAGGCCTATATGTTTCACCTGAAGGAAAATAGAATGTTCTGGAAAGGCATAATAAAATAGCGTTTGCCAAATTTACTTATTGTCCTGTGTAATAACCTAATGACAAAAACAAAATCTTTTTCCTTCTTAGGTTGGCCTTTTTACAGATTTGTTAACAACGAAGATGTTAAAGGCTATTTGTTTACATGAAACCGAGCGACAGATCGCGGCAGCACTACAGCCCCCCATGGAACTGCTCTCAAAGGCCATTTTCTTCATGAAGTGTACGTCTGTACGAAACTGACAAAGGATAACATGGGTAAAGTTGCAACTTTGTATTTTTAGTTTTCATATTGGGACATGGCATATGTGTGTGTGTGTGTGTGTGTGTGTGTGTATGTGTGTGTACAGGTGGGGGTGTGGGGGGGTGTCGGTGTAGGTTTAGGCTAGGGAGTTGTTTGATTTTTTAATACATTTTCATTCCTGTCTGTAATGGACTGACAATGTATTATACAAAGCATAAAAATGGACAGATTAGCTCCATCTTTCTATGAAATGCTGTGCTTCCAAAGCACAAGCAAATCTGCCTGTCTGCATTCAACTATGAGTATCGGACTTGCCTTGTTCTTCATGGCTTTTATTTTACTCACTCGCGGATTCAAAGCTTTGTTTTTCATGACTATCCTTTTTCTCACTCGCAGATTCCATACATTGTTTTTTCATGACTATCATTATTTTACTCCCTCACAGATTCTGAAGTTTTCTACATGGACAGCACTCAAGTGCCCTTGGAACATCTAGAGCTGACAATCCGGGAAGTCTTTCTGCCGCTGCTCTCAACAAATGCTCAGAGTGTGATGAGCACGTCCGGCAGTGGGGATAAAGTCATGGACATCTTGCACCGCTGATGGCCGCCGTGGAAGGTCTCTCAAGGTCATGTAGAGGTGAGTTCTGATACACTTTGTTTTGTAAATATGCGATTTTGTCTCGGTAAAATAGGTTTAGGTAAATCTTGTTGACCTTGTGTATGTTCCACTGCGATGATTGGGGTTTATGTTATCTAAACGTATTTATTTTATCTTAGTTTACACCTTATCTAAATTTATTTTATCTTATCATATATATATATATTGTCTTATCTTATTTTATTTTACCTTATCGTGACTTATGTATCAGTACTATGAAGAATTCAATGACAATTGTAGCCGTATCTTTAACTTTAAAGTGCTTCTGTGATTTAAACAAAACCATAATGTGAAACTAAAAATATTAACAAATTCGTGCATTGAAAATTTGAATGAAACGATCGCCTACCACTTATCTTCCTTTGTCCTGGCTAGGGTCGTATCGTTCTCAACTTGCCGTCCAATAGAAGTGCTCGCTGAGGCTGCTGCTTCACCCACACGTCGAGCGGCTGTCCTGCACGTTTTGGAGACCACCGTCATTGGTTGGATAAAACAAATTCGGGTGAGTGATTGACCTTGAGTCGTTGGTTGTGGTGCACTTTTAGTGCAATTGTTCTGCTTTGGTTTCTACAAAGAGAAAACATTGTTTTGATTTTAATTGATGCGAGTTTGACTTTGAATTTTACTGCTAATTTTATCTCCCGTGACTGTTGTTTGATCCGTTTCTCCATCTTTTAAATGGCTTGCTGAGCTGTTAGTGCGACTTCTCATTTGCCCTTCTGCTTTCATTTCGTTGTTTGTACACCCTGTCTTTCTCTTTTGTAGTTTCAATCTACTCTGAGATCACTGCATCTTATATGTAATAGATAACAACACCATTTTCGCCATCTTTCGATCACAAGAAAAAGAAGCAGGAGGATAGTAAGAAGAAGGAGAAGGGGGAAGAAGGAAAAGGACAAGAAAAAAAATGGAAGAAGAAGAAGAAGACAAAGACGAAGAAGAAAGAGAATAAGAAGGAGAGGAAGAAGAAGAAGAAGAAGAAGAAGAAGAAGAAGAAGAAGAAGAAGAAGAAGAAGAAGAAGAAGAAGAAGAAGAAGAAGAAGAAGAAGTAGAAGAAGTAGAAGAAGAAAAAAGAAGAAGGAGAAAAAGGAGATCAAGAACAAGAACAAAAAAACAAATTGAAACAAACAGGAAGAGAAGATTGAAACAGTAGAATATTCGATCTAATATTGGTGAGCTGACACTTGAGGGTGAAATATAATGAACATTATAAATCCATCATTAATGTATAGCATGTCCATCTTTGTTATAAATACTCTTGCCTTTAAGGTTGATCATTAACTTTTCCAGGGCGTCTTACGTCATGACCCTGAGACTGACCTCTTACACACAATTTGGCAAAGAGCCGGGACCGTTAGACGAGATTCAGATGTGGGAAAAACACCTGGCACGCCTGCAGTCTATAGACGACCAGCTGGACTCCGATGTTGCCAGAGACATTTTACAAAATCTGGAAACTGCCAACAGCCAATATGCCCATTCTTTTAGCAGCGTGAAAGGAAATATCAAAGGTGCGGCTGATTGACTGGGTTTGAGAACATTACAAAGAGCTGTTTACTGTGCGGAATCGCAGTGACATTTTGTGACAATAGACACGGTACAGTGTGTTAGCCTAGCTGCTACATTGCTGACTTTTTAGTATAGTGGATATTTTTTATTGATTTTTGATCATCATCATCATCATCGCCAAAGGTTGAAAAATTTCCTCAAGTAAAATCTACATCATCATCATCATCATCATCATCGCCAATGGTTGAAAAATTTCCTCAAGTAAAATCTACATCATCATCATCATCATCATCCTCGTCGTTAGTGCCTGTCAATGTTGAATCCTTTCGTGCCTTCTGCCAACTTCTTGAGCTTACAGGCAGTTGGTGGGTCTGCTGGTATGTCTTACTTCTTTCCCTCCACTCTTTGTCTTCTTATCTTTCATTATATTTCTATTTACTCTTAATTAACACTGAGATCGCCGCATGTGGTGGATGGAGTAAATTTCAGTGAAACTTAAAGCAGTCCTTAGCTCCTTTCAGGACATGCTACGTCTTTCATGGTTATAGCGTTGCCTTCCTCCTTGCTCCCTGTGGGTCTATTTTTATGATCTTTGGGAACTCAGCAGTCTAGAGGCTAGGTGTCGGAACCAAAATGTTGTGAGTTCAAGCCCCACCAACGGTTGAACAATTTTCATGATTTTTTTTTTAGTGTTACCTACCCCCATGTTCCTGGTAAGTGGATCGACATCTAGTCACATCGGAGACGGATAATAACTAGGAGGTCCGTGTGCAGATGACAACACTCTGTGCACGTTTAAAGATCCCTTGGCTGTTTACAGAGCAGTCTGGGGAAAATTTAATATCCTGCCCAAAACTCCGAGATCACCTTAGTTGTGGATGTGGGTTAATTCAAAATTTTAAAAAAATTTGTGGAAGAATTTTTTGAAGGCCTGAAGACCATTAGTGGCCTGAAACCTCTTCCCACCCTCTGTAGCATTCAAAGGAACAGGGCATACAAAGATCATCCCCTGGACACAGGCTTACCATACGTTTTGCTTTATGACCTGGTTGTATGTAAGTAAACTTCCTTACATACATTTATGGTCCATAGGGCCAGTGATCATCCCAGTTTTTATATAGCATGAATTTGAACAGGTAGGTGATAGTAATCTCCCTTCCCTAGGCAGGACGCTAGTCTGGCGTAGATTTTTACTCTTGAGCTGATGCTGGTATCCATTTGCGCTTGGCTCCAGTTGAGGAATTTGTATATATATATATATATATATATATATATATAATATATATATATATATATATATATATATATATATATATATATATATATATATATATGAGTAACTGTCAAAATATTGTCACCCTACATCATTGTAAAGTTTGCAGCTTTCTCGGTTACCATGGAAAAGGCCGCCATCTTGGGATTTTGGACCCAATTTTCAAAATCTATCTTTTTACTTAGTTATGAATAAAATCATTCAAAACTTTTGCAGATTATTTTTTTCATTCAATATTTAAAGAGTGATGTTGGATCTTTTAGTTATTTTTTATATTTTTTTGTAACAAATTTTTGAAAATAATATATTATTGTGAATATTCAAAAATGTCACTTTTGTTACCTAAAGAACTTTTTTCTCAAAATGTTTACTAGATATAAATAAACCCAACGTCATTCTCTTAACAAGAGGAACCTGTGTTCTAAATATAATACAAATCGGTCCATAAATGACGGATGGTGAAAAAAAACATTTCGAGAAAAAATGCAAGCAAA
>JAXRKP010000839.1:25000-47500 GCA_037039925.1 Doris montereyensis
GATTGATTGAATCGATTGATTGATTGATTGGTTGATGGATTGAATTGATTGATTGATTGAATCGATTGATTGATTGATTCGATTGATTGATTGAATTGATTGAATCGATTGATTGATTGGTTGAATGATTGAATCGATTGATTGATTCGTTTGATTTATTGATTCGATTGATTGATTAATTGAATCGATTGATTGATTGACTGATTGATTGAATCAATTGATTGATTGATTGATTGATTGAATCGATTGATTAATTGATTGAGTTTGTGACTTTTTGTTTTGACAGGGCTGCCCGACCCCACGGAAACCTGTTTAGGACCAAGTTGTATGGCCCACACGCCTACACCCCCGAGAATACGGCGTAACCTGGAGGGCGGATCTTCCAGCTTCTCGAAGATGAAGAAGAGCTGTGGACAGACAGCCCCGTGGCGGCAGCAATGCACCATCTTTCGATTTGCTCAATAACTTCATGGAGAGGTGACGTTTTTTATCGATATGTTTATTTTACTTTGGTATGGCTGATGTCTCCGTGGTCGAGATTGAAATTGGTGCTGACCTCTCAACCAAAAGGTCATGTGTTCATGCCCAACAGGTTGAAAACAATTTCTCGAGATTTTTGGTTTCCTTGGTCTTGTTAGGTTGATCAACAGCTAGTCTCACTGGAGAGACAGATGATTAAAAAAAAAGAGGTCCCATGCGCAGATCACAACACTTTGTGCATGTTAAAGATACCTTGGCTATTTTTTATACACGGGCAGGCTAGGCCAGGTCAGGCCAGCCAAAGTTTTGAAAACCTACGAAAAGCCCGAGATCACCGTAGTTGTGGACGTGGGTAGAAGAAAATCAAATAAATCAAATGGTATGGCTGGTCAAGATGAAATTTACAAACATTATAAGTAGAGAAATCAAAGGGGAAAAAACAAAATCTGGAAATTTCATCATCTTGGTTGAATATTATTTCTAATTAAACGTTTTCCTCGTAAAAGTATTGTGATGTTTGTATGTGATAGGAGGCTTTATGCATATTATTTGCATATGAAAAATCTGTGCACGTGTATGTGTGTGCGTGTGTGTGTGTGTGTGTGTGTACGAGAGTTTGTGCATTTGTGAGTTATGCATCATAATGTTATTTCTTTAAGGACATAACAAAGATGTATAAGAGGTTTATATGTCTTATGTTCCTTATCGATGGTGTCGGGCGCAAACCGACAACTCCGAATTTTCCCTATTTCTTTTATAGCGCCAATAAGTGAATCTTGGCTTTTCCCATAATGTTTAAAAATAACAGACGACAATATCCAATAGATCTTATGAAAATACACACGTGACCAAAACGGCCATCTCCGTTGGCTTTTTGTTTTGTCAGCGCAAAACAGCCATCTCTACATTTGCAAGGACTGCATTGTGACGGGAAAGAACTGGATGGAAACAGCAGAAGACATGGATGAAGAGAGAAATGTAGAAGGTGGAGAGACCAATGTTATTGGAGCAGAACTGGATGGAAACAGCAGAGAAGACATGGATTTCTCTAGAAATGTAGAAGGTTGAGAGACCAATGTTATTGGAGAAGAACTGGATGGAAACAGCAGAGAAGACATGGATGAAGAGAGAAATGTAGAAGGTGGAGAGACCAATGTTATTGGAGAAGAACTGGATGGAAACAGCAGAAGACATGGATGAAGAGAGAAATGTAGAAGGTAGAAAGACCAATGTTATTGGAGAAGAACTGGATGGAAACAGCAGAGAAGACATGGATGAGAGAGAAATGTAGAAGGTAGAAAGACCAATGTTATTGGAGCAGAACTGGATGGAAACAGCAGAAGACATGGATGAAGAGAAATGTAGAAGGTGGAGAGACCAATGTTATTGGAGAAGAACTGGATGGATATGACGGAGAAGACACGGGTGAGATAAATGTTTTTGTAGTAGCTGAACAGGAAGCTGTTGTTGAAGCAGATACAAATATAATTGAGAGTAGTGGTGAAGGGTCAAAATAACAACTACCAAAAAATGCCAAATTACCTAAAAAAGAAAAAACAAAAGCAAAGGAGAGAAAAAGGCAAGTGTTGTGTGGGTTAGACATCATGACAAGAAAAGAAGAAATATGTCGAGGTTAACAAAGGAGAGCAGAAACTGGGACCAAGATGCTCTTGTAAAGCCTCTCACTACCACTGTACAGAATTAACTGATTCCGACGGAGAAAGGTTCGACAACGATGTTTGGAAAATGTCATGGGAGGAGAAAAAAATATTTGTGAAAGCGTTTGTAGAGGTGGCCAATGTGAAAGAAAGAAAAGGTGAGTCAGATGTTCTGAAAAGAAATAATATCTTAATTTTGAGCCTGAAAGGAGAAGACGGAAGAAAGAGGGTATGTAAGGAGATGTTTCTGAACACCACTGGCCTTAAGAAATGGTGGGTTTTAAATACAGTTACACAGGAGCCCTCCCCAACTCTGAAGAAACACAAAACTCCTGTCCAGAGTCTAAGGGCCTTCGATTCGTAAAGGAGTTTATTGGTGAAATATGACAATAAGTGACAACTCCACTAATAAAGGCAGAACAAACACGTGACGTTTGGGTATAACCCTTCGTCAGACAACATGTGCTGGAGAAATATCTATAATATAGATCTAAGTAATACCTCCGGCATCACACAATGTGATGTCAGAAGAAAAACATAAAGAAGAAAAAAGAAAGATAAAGACTGATGATGGTACAATTTTAGAAATGGGTTTTGATGAGTACAAATCATGACTTGAATAGTGTTACAAAGCGACCATCTCAATTTTAGCCTATAAGAGAATGAAAGCGCATACTGGCGGGCTCCAGTGCAAAACAGCCAACTCATCATCAAGAGCGGGTTGCAGTCAACACAAACCAACCATCTCATCAAGAGCGGGTTGCAGTCAACACAAACCAGCCAACTCATCATCAAGAGCAGGTTGCAGTCAACACAAACCAGCCAACTCATCATCAAGAGCAGGTTGCAGTCAACACAAACCAGCCAACTCATCATCAAGAGCAGGTTGCAGTCAACACAAACCAGCCAACTCATCATCAAGAAGCGGGTTGCTGTCAATCTGTCTGTCCAACTCTCCATCGACACACAGAACAGCCAAGTCCTTTTAATATGCCAAAGCTCAAAACGGCCAAATCTGAAATATGCTAATAATTAACATATATTTCAAAAATTAATATGTTCATATGATCACATCCCTTATTTCAACAGAATTTGTGACTATGGATTAAGTTTTATTCGATTTATACAGTTTTGCCTTCTTCTGTTAAGTTTTATAACTTTGACTTGGCTGGTTTACGCCCGACACCATCGTTATCATATTGATGATGATTTTGAGGATGGTGATTATGATGATTATGATGATTTTGAGGATGGTGATTATGATGATTATGATGATTTTGAGGATGGTGATTATGATGATTATGATGATTATGATGGTTTTGATGATTTTGAGGATGGTGATTATGATGATTAGGATGATTATGATGATTTTGATGATGGTGATTATGATGATTATGATGATTTTGAGGATGGTGATTATGATGATTATGATGGTTTTGATGATTTTGAGGATGGTGATTATGATGATTAGGATGATTATGATGATTTTGAGGATGGTGATTATGATGATTATGATGATTTTGAGGATGGTGATTATGATGATTATGATGATTTTGAGGATGATGATTATGATGATTATGATGATTTTGAGGATGGTGATTATGATGATTAGGATGATTATGATGATTTTGATGATGGTGATTATGATGATTATGATGATTATGATGATTTTGAGGATGGTGATTATGATGATTATGATGATGATGAAACAGGTATCATAATATAATGTCTACTTTATTGATCATTTAAAAAAATTCATCTTTCATGTTCAGATGCAACGATGTTTTAGAATTGGTTGAAACCACCCGTCACTTCCGTCTCTTGGCACGGCGCTGCAGAGGTCGGAGGTGCTGGCAGTTCGAGTCTGGATGCCATGGTGAAAGAACTGCACCACAAGTACACTGTAGCCATGAAGGATTTCTTCTCACAAGTGAAGAACGTTCTCAGCATTGATGGAACTCAGATGTTTGAGAGGCGTTCTTCAATTTTCAGCCACTGTCAAGGTAGGAATTTTCTTAGACTTTTAAATCAGACGACTGAGTCGATGGATGGTAAATCATTGAAAGAAAAGTAAAATAAATTGGTGCTAAAGAAGTGTATAACATACATGGGAGTAAAATCCTGTGTCAGACTAGTGTCCTTTTCAAGGAGTTCATTATCATCACCTGTTCCACTTCAGGCTATAGAAAACAGAGATAATTGGTATTTATGAATTTATTAAGATATCGACAGTGTTTTTCTCTAGCCGTGTAACTGGTTTTGAGGAAAGATTTCAGGAGAAAAATTAACTTGAGAGAGGAGTAAAACTTCCAAAATTTGTTCTTTTTGTCTTGCTGGGGGACTACTCGTGTCCTTATGATTATTTTTTATAAGAAAGTTACATCACTTAGCTGTTTTTCCAGTTGTGCGGTTATCGCACAAAATATTGTCAGGCACTTACACGGTCAGAGAGAGACACGCGATTAGAGCACAACAATCACGCAACCCGTGTTGCTGAGCAGTTACATGTGTAGAGAGACACGCGATCAGAGCATGATAGAATCAATCATTTACTAGACACGCGATTAGAGCAAAACAACAACTGTCTTGCTGCTTACTAAGAGATGTTGTGATGAAACCATTGTGTTATGAGTTTGTAATCATGCAGACTGTTCAAAGCCAGGTGTTTTTACCCCGATGTAGTACTCTTAGGAAAGGTACTTCATTTTACTTTCCAAGAACTCGAATAAGTTATGGATGAGTACCCAGCTATATGTAGAGAAAGCATTTAGAGAAGCGAAGTGCCTAACAGGTTGCTGTACTGTGTGCTCCTCAGGGAGTTGAGAAGGACTTTGAAATAAATTGCCTGCTGGTAGATGAAGGATGTACAGTCAGTGAGCCTGCACTTCGTTGGGATACGGCCTACAACTGCAACGTTGTATCTTTTATAAAAGTTCCTTCAAGACCATTATGACCCATAGAGCCGGAGCTTATTCCGGTTTCTATAGCGCAGAAAGGAACAAGTGATAATAATCACCTCCTCGACAGGACGATAGTCTGACGCAGGTTTTTACTCCCAAGCTAGTGCTTGTACCCATTTTGTCCCTGGATTGAGTGGGAAAATGCGTTTTAAGTGTCTTTCTCAAGGAGCACAACGTCGGGCCTGGCTTTGCCAGGATTCAAACCCTGGACCCCTAATTCATAATGCATTGGTTTGACATACAAATTGCCTGTTGGTCAACTCACTCTACCTCCTAACACTCATTACTTAATATAGCGTGTGAAATCTTTCCGCTGTAGCTAACTTTATATGTATTTGACAATGCATTCCCCATTCTCCATTTAACACTCATTCTCCACTTGAATTGTAAGTGTGTGTCTGTGTGTGTGTGTGTGTGTCTGTCTTTGTCTGTCTGTCGGTGTCTGTGTGTGTGTGTATGTGTCTGCGTGTGTATGTGTGTCTATCTGTGTGTGTGTGTCTATCTGTGTGTGTGTTTCTATGTGTGTGTCTGTCTGTGTATCTGTGTGTGTGTTACTGTCTGTGTGTGTGTTTCTATATGTGTGTGTCTGTGTGTGTGTGTCTATCTGTGTGTGTGTTTCTATCTGTGTGTGTGTGTGTGCGTCTGTGTGTGTGTGTGTGTGTTACTGTCTGTGTGTGTGTCTGTGTGTATGTACGTGTTGAGGGCATACACAAGCATTATATAAATAATTCTTTAATCTTTTACATGATGTAGGCTATGTGTAATGTTTTTGTTTTTGAAATATTGTGAATAGTTTACCAATAAATCTATCTATTGCTGATATCGCTTGCTTTTAAATTAGCTCCGTTTTTAAAAATCTCAATATAGTTTCAAATGTTTTGAAATTGTCATTTTGAATTCCTATATCTGTAGGCTATATCTTGCTATTTACTTTTGATGATTTCGGGCTGATGTTCTTTGTGACAAATTTTCTTTACAAATGAATAAAGTAATTGAATTGAATTGAATTGAATCTCCTCTTTCTCTTTCACATCTTTTTCAGTCTCTGGAGAAACTCTTGGCTGGGATTTTGCGACATGCCTTAGAGCAATGTCCGACCGTTGAGCTCAGCTCCGGCTACTGGAGGTGTTTGAGGGGATCAGCGGCCGGGGAACTTGTCCAGGTAAGACGGAACTTCTAGTACAGTTTCGAATATGTAAATTTTCGTTTGCACGTCTTTTGTTCCTTATGTTTCCTATAAGAAAACTCCCTTTAAACCCTGAACCCCTGAACCTTAGAACAACCCTTGTACCTTGGCTCCTAGGGGGGAAAAACGGACAAATAAAGTGACAACATTTCCCAGTCTTTATTCTCTTCTTCTTCTCTCTATAACACATTGAATTTGTCCGATTACTTTCAATCTCTATTTCTTTTCTTTATCCTCCTTTCAGCTTTCTATATAAAAAACATTTCTTTTCGTTTCCATTCTACTAATGCTCTCTACCAATCTCCTGTCATTTCCTTTCCTGTTCTTCCTTCTGTCATCCTAAGAGGCATCAATGGCTGAGTGGTTAGACCACAGGTCTTGGGATCATGGGGTCCCTGGTTTGAGCCCTAGCAAAGCTAGGTGTGACGTTGTGTTCCTTGGGAAAGACACACTTTTTTTTAACTCAACTCCAGTGCAAACGGGTAACAAGCACAGGCATGGGATTAAAAACCTGTGTCAGACTAGTGTCCTATCCCACTTGCGGCTATAGAAACTGGAATAAACTTTGGCTCTATGGGCCGTAATGGCCTTGAAGGGACTTTACTGTTTACAGTGACACCACTGAGGTTGCATGTACAAGAGTAGATTTTTCTCATTTCTTTTTATCTGACGAAGGGTTATACTTGAAATATCACACGTCTGTTCTTTCCTCTTTTGTGACGTTGTCACTTATTGTCTTCGTTTATTACTTTTTCTTCCTTTTTAACTTTTGTTGTTCAACTCTATAATCACTGATCATCCTCATATCCGTGGCAGGCTCACCTCAAAGACATTGACAAGATGTTGGTGGAAGCGTTTACTGCTGAGCTGCAGCAAGTACGGGCAATCTTCCAGGAATATTACGTCTCGCCACCGAATCACTACAACATACCGGCCACTGTCTCCAGATTGATGTGGGTTCGTGCTTTGACGGAAAGGATAAAGGTAGAGTGATTTCTGTATTATCTGCGTAGAGATCAAAATCTTCCTCTTTTTTTGACAGAAGTCAGTCAACACAAGAATTTGCTAATTTGCTCATTATATATATATTCCTATGATAATGTTTATGTATTTCTCCATTTTTGTCATTTAAAAATTTTTTTTTTTACGTTGAGTCATAATTTTGTCATAATTTACTATTTATTTTCAGTTATCATCCACTCGTGTAGAAGAGAAAATTTAATTTGTAAAAATGAACTTATGCTATTGTTCATGAGAACTTTTATGAATGAACAAGAAATATAATGAAAGAGAACAAGTTCATATTACCGTATAAGAAATAATCACAGGAAACTAAATTTCAGCGATTGATAATGAGAGAGAAACATGAACACACGCTCTGGGAAATAACGGTCATCTGTTGGTGTATCTTAATTATCTGATGATGATTGATCTTTTTCTTTAAGAAAAGACAAAATGTTTTAGTAAAACGCTGCAACAAAAAAAAAGGCCTGTGCTACTTTCGGCAATTCATTATTTTCTTTGTTTTATTCTGCCGTGAACCAACGACAGGCTCCGATGGACAAGATGAGACAAGTCAGTCTGCACTCACTGGAAGGAGATCGTGGCTGGCATATGAGAGACATCTACACTGAGGCCCTACAGGAACTAGAAAGGTAAGATATTGAATTGAAATATTGTAATTAGATATAAAGATAGATATCATAGCATCAGTGGCTTAGTGGTTAGAGGTTGCCAGGCTTGAGATCATGAGGTCCTGGGTTTGAATCCTAGGCAATGCTAGGTGTTTCTTTGAATGGAGGGAATGGGGAGGGAGGAGAGGTGAGAGAGAGAGAGAGAGAGAGAGAGAGAGAGAGAGAGAGAGAGAGAGAGAGAGAGAGAGAGAGAGAGAGAGAGAGAGAGACAGACAGACAGACAGACAGACAGACAGGGACAATGCGACAGAGACAGTCAGACAGACAGACAAACAGAGATAGCGAGAAAATGTGCTAGAAACAAGCCTCTGATCATAAACCAAGATTGTCCATTCTATGCCCACAAGATGTTCTTTCAAATTGCGGAAAAGGGAAGCTATTCATGTCATATTGTTTCACATCTGTCGTCAGATTCGAAGGGGAGATAATCTCTAGGTGGCAGACCAACATTGTGTCAGAACTCACACAGAAGCTGAAGCAACCATTACTGGTAAGTCATACTGCTGTTAGATCATCTTCTATCATTCTTAGTACGTCTTCAGGTGGTGGGCAGTTGATGGGAGCTGCTGGTAGGCTCTACTCTTTTACTTTCTCACTGTCACATATCATTCACCTCAATGTTTCCACCTAACTCACCCTGAGATCACCGTACATGATGGACAGGGTGAATTTAAATGAAACAAAGAAACAATCTGTCACAACTACACTCACCTAGGCGACACGCTGTTGTATGAGACTTTCCCCTTTATTCCAACAGATTGCTGAGGAGTATGACGACGACGTTGACGTTCGGCCACAGGTCATTCACGTCAACCTTGACCCCAGCTCCTGTTGCTGCTTAGAGAAATCCATTACCTGAGTCAACCACCATTTAGGTAAGATTATGGACTGAGGGAAAGAAAACACCTTTCTCCCAACCAGGGACGAAGCAGATTGTAAAAAAAAAAAAAGTTAATGATAGATTTATAGTCTGTATCTTCACATATACTATCCTTCTTAACTCCCTGAGAGTACAGCTGCCTGTTAGAAGATTCATACTAACATGCTGACACAACCATCCTTTTGCTATAGCTGAATACTAATTCACACCTGAGTCAAATGAGGAAAGCAATGTGAAAAAAAACCTTTCCTAAGAGTACCATGTTATGGCAGAGAGACCCTGGTCGAGCCAGGGTTTTAAGCCCTTGTCATCGTGATTACAAAACTTCCCCTTGCACTACAACGCTGTTGTGCAATATCATGTGAGGCTTCAGTTACACTGGTCACTGGTCACATTGAGATTATAATTGTGACTAGTGGATGGAGTGATACTATCAGTATGATTTCTATGCTGCAACACTAACGATGATACTAGAATGATACGGATACAATAGAACCTCTCTATTGCAATCGGGAAGAAATGATTTTTTTCTATACAAATTACTTCTAAACAGGAAAAGCCCCCCGGCTAATTGGGATCGTGAGCTTAGATTATATTCACCATGCTTATAATTATTTACGTCACACACACACCAGACATCCACAGGTGTCAAATTTACATTGAACCTCGCCCACCTAACATAAAATATAGTGTGGTGTTGATATGGGGGTGAGGGAGGTGTTTAAAAGCGGAGTCATGCACTGTCTTAGCCTTTCATTGCCTGCTTCTCCAGGCAAGGACAAGGGGAGAGAGGAATAATTAAATGATCCACCTTGCATTCTTGATTATTGAGTGTGATGAATGCCATGATAAATTGTTTTTTCAACTGTCCTTACAACAAATTGTTGCTTTACTTTATTTTTATGAGCTTTACTTAAAACAACATTAGGAGAAACCCGACTAATCGGCACAATTTTATGATTCAGAAGATTTCCCGATTAGAGATGTTCCAACTCTGCTAGATAATAGAATGACAGACAGACAGACAGACAGACAGACAGAACAGACAGACAGACAGACAGACAGATAGAGAAAATAAATACAGTTTTATCAACATTTATCAAATTATTGCACCCATCATCATCTTAATCACTGAATTTGCACATATGCATATCATTGTGATTATTGTGTTATGGAAATGTTCTGTTTATTTTCCTTTATATTTTGAAATAAATAAGAAAGAGAGAAATGGATGAATTAATAATTTGAAGATAATCTAACACTAGAGAAATATGCATTCTCATCTCATCTCATCTCATCTCATCTCATCTCATCTCATCTCATCTTATATCTTATCCAATCATAAAAAAACCATGGGTGGTTAGCGGGTGTTGCTGGTAGGTCCACCTTCTTTCCTTTCCCTCTTTAGCCTATATTTCATCTTGCTGTTTCCTCTTAATTCACCCTGAGATCACTGCATATGGTGGATGAGGGGAATTTCAATGAAACAGGCAAATAAACCCGTTTGATTCCTTCTCCTCAGTATTCACCTGCCAGAGTCAGCCAAGGACCTGATGAGAAACACAAACTCGCAACACCTGAGCGTGACGGCGGCACGGCTTGAAACCATCGTGTCCAAATACAACACCGTAATGAGAACGATTACGGCCTTTGAGAAGCCCATGTTTGAACGCAAATTGGCTCAGATTGACGCGGTGAGTCTTAAAAGGACGTCATCATGTGCATGCACATCACATGAGGATATATACATACGCATACACACACACACACACACATATATACAAGTTCATCTACATGTCTATGCACACATTAACACACAACATGCACACACACACACACATTTAGAAGTGTGTAGCATCGCAACCTTTTGATGACAATAATAATCATAAAATACATTTATATAGTGCTAAAAATTGATTGAGATCCAGTCTTTAAGCACTTTACAATAATCATTCATACAGAAAGTCAGGCATTTCATACATACATAACATCTTTACATTATGTTTACATTATTGTCAGGAAAAATGCAAAGTAAAACCTTGAATAAAATTAATAGATGGCGATTAAGAATATCATGGTAGAGGGATAAATAACTGTAAAAACAGACATGCTTAATTAATCTTCTTGTCTCTACGTCAAATGTCGACTGATCCTACCTTCGAAAAGCATTTTGAAATGTAGTTGAGAACAAAATTCTTGCTAAATTAACGTTATTACCTGTATGATGTTGTTACCTCTATGATAATATAAATTTATATGTTTTTAATGAAAATGTATCTATGTATGTGTTTTTATATTACCAATATGTCACTAGGATTGTAATGTGCTAAGAGCTTTATTGTATATAACTTATAACCATCTTGTGTTTCTGATTTTGTTTCTTTTAGTTTTCATGACTGCTCTTCTTAGATATTTCATTTCAGCTGCTTGTACTCTACTGTATTCTTTACTGTCTAAGGCCCAGGTTTTGCCATCATAGAAGCAAATGCCTTTCCTAGATGGTTATAGGTGCAATATAGACGATCTATATTATTAATGTTATTATTGTAATTATTAGTTGCTAGAGCAAGGCTTGCAGAACCAGACGTGGAAGATGAAGGAAGCCACAGACTTCATAGAGTCGGCCATGTCACTGGTTTGCTTGGACGTCCACCAAAATCTGGACATTGTCCAGACCAACTGTCATGAGATTGCTGAGGTCACCATCTCCTGGTCCAAAGGTGCCCTGGACGTTTTCACCACCAGAGACAAGACGAATTCCTACTCCATGGATGATCTAATGGTCATGCATAAGTGAGTACATGTGTGTTGTCTCTGGACGGACGTTGCAAACTTTGCATTGTGTGTTTTCAATATCTAAGATGCATTACAAACACTGTAACTTTCTTTCTTTCTTTCTTTATCAGTTCCCATTCTATCTTCCGGTTCAGGTGCCCGAGATGATCTTTTCCAGGCTGCCTTGTCCTGGCATGTCCTGTTTCCTTCCAAAAAAACTAAATTTCTATGCTTTGATGCCTCTCTTATATCTTCTTCCTACTTTCTCTGAGGTCTCCTTTTTGGTCTTTTACCTTGGGCTTTAGCACTGTACTGATTTAGCTATTCTATTGTCATTCATTCTGTTTATAGCCCTAAACCATCTCAGTTGATTTATTTTTATCTTAGTTTTTATGTCATCTGCTTTGGTTTGATCTCTTATTGTTGTGTTTCTGATTTTGTTTTTTTTAGTTTTCCTGACTGCTCTTCTTAGATATTTCATTTCAGCTGCTTGTACTCTACTGTATTTTCTACTGTCTAAGGCTCAGGTTTTGCCACCATAGAGGAGAGCTGTGTTATATATTGCCATTTTGGTTTTTGTTGACAATTCTTCCTTACCTACAAATGCCTTTCCTAGATGGTTATAATTATATGTCATTGCCTTTTGGATTCCACATTGTAACTGCGCTCCTGAAAGCAATATCTCTTGTTTTTCATGTCTTTCACCGGGCCTTTTGCATCGCTGTTTATCTTTGTAAATATATTTGCATGTTTTAAATGAGAAAAAGCAATGCATCATGAAATATTCACTGTAATGATCAAAACTGCAAATAAAAACAGAATTAGATGGAACCTTAGTTGATACCACAGGTGGTTATGTTCTTTAAAAAAAAAAAAAAAAATTTTTTTTTGTAACCCTGCATTTCAGGCTACTGAACGACAACCTTGAGAGCACCGTGGTTCCGGCAGGCAACCGCATCCACAGCCTGGTGCAAGAGTCATACGAGGTCATCCAGATATCCCAAGCTTCGCCTGCCTGGAGGGACTACATTGATTACATCGACGCCATCGTGCTGGATGGGCTGAAACAGGCAACCTTGACCTCTCTCAAGGTCATGTTGAATACGCTAGTGCAGGCTAACATGGTAGAGGTACGTGAACAGTTGATTCCATGGAAATCAACTAGCTTTGTGTCTCTGAATGGAGGGTATTAGATCAACTGCTTGGCAATGAGTGTGTCACCACGGATGACTAGATATAACGCCATTGCCGACTGCAGCTGGCTGTGTGTATGGTGTGTGTGTGTGTGTTGTGTGTGTGTTATGTGTTGTCTGTGTTTAATCAGGTAGTCTCCTCTTCACACAATAATAATAAAAAATGTAGGTAATGAACAGAATAGCAATGTAAGATTCTAAATATTGCAAAACAAATAGCCCAAATGTATCTTCCATCCAAAACGTCAAGTATACATTTTCACCAAAGGAACGATTCGAAATGCGTTAATTTAGTTAGGAAGTGAGAGTTTCACTTAGAGAAAGCAATTCTCCTCACTTGTTTTGTTTGTTTATTTCTTTGTTTGTTTCTTTTCCTTTTCTTCGTTCACTTTCTATATCTATGTCGGGTGTTGGCAAACACTATTGGTAGGTCCTACTTGATTTTCTTTCATTCTTTCTTCACACATTATTTTTTTTACTTGCTTCTTCCTATCCACTCTTTGACCAGTCCAGCTTCATGGTGAGTGTCCAGGAACTTGAGCTAAGAAGGGAAGGAGCTTTAGCAACGTCCTTAAATTATTATTATTATTATTATTATTATTATTATTATTATTATTATTATTATTATTATTATTATTATTATTATTATTATTATTATTATTATTATTATTATTATTATCATCCATTCACCAACATATCGACTGTGAAAGTTGCAAACCGTGTGAGTCCAAATTTAAATGTTTTGAGAAAATCAAAGAAACCAATGCTGTGCTTTTTAATCAATTTCCACAGACATACACAGTTTGCAAGCATCAAAAACTAGATCCAATAGGGATACACGGATTGCTCAGATGGTTATTATTATATGGGTTTCTATTGGTTCTTGTGCAACGGAATCCTAACTAGACGAAGCATAGGGGCTTCCGAATGTTGTAAAAGCGAAAAAAAAAAAGTTGTTACTGATTTTAGACTTACAATGTTTCCAACTTTCACCATCGATATGGTGGATGGGGTAGACTGCTATGAAATCAAATGCTATTTTTGTTTGTTACCTGTTTTAGAAATACTTTTTGACTTCAAAAGAAAAGCACTTAAAAATAGATGAATATTAACAACAAAAAATCCTTTTGAAGAACATCTTGATCCTGACTTTGTGCTGATCCTGTGTTGTTTTTTTAAAAAAATGTATTTATTTCTCTTTATTAAATTGTTAACAGTAATATGACTAGAATACACCAGTAGCTCAATCACTAGAGTCGCTGACTACCACTCACGAGGCCCATGTTGGAATCCCAGTCAAGGCAAATTTTTCTGGCCCTTCTATTGACCTAGCAGCAAAAGGGGTAGCTAGGTCTATTCAGATTTTGTGAAAACAAAGATGCCATGAAAAACAAAATGGCAAACCGTCACACTATGCCGTATGCCTATAAAAATCAGGACTACAATCCAGATTACTCCACCTTGTAATTCTGAGTGTGGTGCTTACTTTAACATAGCTAAATAACGGCTAATTTTTCTTTCTCTATTTTCATTTTATTTAACTCCATACCCAGGATCCAGCAGACAATATCGTCGTTCCCATCTTGACCATCCGTCTGGAGCTGATAGAAAACAACGTCTCCTTCCGTCCACCCCTTGATCAGTCCAGCTCCGTCGTGAGTGTCCAGGAACTGGTCCACACCTGGCTACAAAGTTACCTGGCCAGGGGCCGGCTAGTGCCCATGCAAAGCAACAAGGTAACGGAGAAAAACTCACCTAAAAAAATAAATTTGTTAAATTCAGAGAGAAATAATATTATCAGTTTAAGAGAGAAAAAAAATGTAATCGCGATGATGCTGTTTCAAATCCCTGGATAGCCCAGGTGTTTTTTGACAGGGTTGTTCTCGTGGGAAAAAATATTCCACTCTGTTTATGAATACATGGCTGTGGGCAGAGAAGGATTTTTTCAGAGTGTTAGTACGTGTGAAGTGCCTGAGTTCAGAATGACTTTGAATTAAATGGCCCACTGGGGCAATGCATGATGTAAACAAAGTCAGTGAGCCTGAAGTCTTGTGGAGATACTGACTAGAAATCCATTGTTATTTTATTTTTCTTCTTCAGGGATCCTACGAAGATTACATCTCGGCAGATGACGAAGTTAAACAGCTCCTGACTGATATCAACCAGCTGGTTGAAGACAATGGGGAGGAGTGCAAGGTAAACACGAAAAGAGAGCTCTGACAGAAAAAAAACTCTGAAACGTTAATATATTATTAATGATCCAAAGCAAAAACATCTGAATAAACATTGAAAGGATGTTTTGAGTTTATTTGATTGTTCTATGTATTTACAATTCAATATGATATAAATTTGTGCAAAATATGGGGCTTGTGGACTAAATTTTGTTTCATTTATTCTAGATAGGATGTTCTCTTGGAAATACTAGATAGGGACTTGTGGGCTATGAAGTTTCCATTTCTGGAGATGGGATGAGATGGGAGGTTGTTTCATTTATTCATTTAGATAGGATGTTCTCTTGTGTGGACTATGAAGTTAGGTTGTTTCATTTATTCCTAGATAGGATGTTCTCTTGTGGGCTATTGTTCTCTTGTGGATTAGTTTGGTTGTTTCATTTATTCCTAGATAGGATGTTCTCTTGTGGCAATGAAGTTTGGGCACAGTTTGGTTGACTTTTTGCTTGACGCCCTGAAAATAGGACTTTCTCTTAGACAGAAAGATTTGAGCTGATCAACCGAAGTTTGCTCATACAGCAATGACATGTCTATTTGCTTGAGTACAACTTTTCTCTTGTGGACTTTATTGTATTCTTGCTATTTGGTTGACCACAATTTATGACTGTATACTCATTTAGTCATAGAGGACCATTTAAATGTCTTATATTCAGTATTGTCAATATAAGATTTGTCTTTCAAATGATCAAACGCACGCTTTTAAAATTTTTTTATAAACATTGGAGGCCTTGATCCAATAGAGAGTTGTTTCATTTATTGCTACATGATCTAAATGCAGATTCCATTTATCTCCCAAGTCATAGAGTGGACTTACTCATTTAGAGTCATAGAGTGGACTTACTCATTTAGATTCATAGAGTGGACTTTTCATTTAGAGTCATAGAGTTAGGACTTACTCATTTAGAGTCATAGAATGGACTTACTCATTTAGAGTATAGAAGACTTACTCATTTGGTTAGAGTTTCATTTAGAGAGTCATAGAGTAGACTTACTCATTTAGAGTCATAGAATGGACTTATTCATTTAGAGTCATAGAGTGGAGTTTACTCATTTAGAGTCATAGAATGGACTTATTCATTTAGAGTCATAGAGTAGACTTACTCATTTAGAGTCTTATTCTTAGAGTGGACTTACTCAATTAGAGTCATAGAATGGACTTACTCATTTAGAGTCATAGAGTGGACTTACTCATTTAGTAGTCATAGATAAGACTTATTCATTTAGAATCATAGAATGGACAATTTACTCATTTAGAGTCATAGAATGGACTTACTCATTTAAAGTCATAGAATGGACTTACTCATTTAGAGTCATAGAATGGACTTACTCATTTAGAGTCATAGAGTAGACTTACTCATTTAGAGTCATAGAGTGGACTTACTCATTTAGAGTCATAGAATGGACTTACTCATTTAGAGTCATAGAGTGGACTTACTCATTTAGAGTCATAGAATGGACTTACTCATTTAGAGTCATAGAGTAGACTTACTCAGAGTCATAGAGACTTACTCATTTAGAGTCATAGACTTACTCATTTAGAGTCATAGAATGGACTTACTCATTTAGAGTCATAGAGTGGACTTACTCATTTAGAGTCATAGAATGGACTTACTCATTTAGAGTCATAGAGTGGACTTATTCATTTAGAGTCATAGAATGGACTTATTCATTTAGAGTCATAGAGTGGACTTACTCAATTAGAGTCATAGAATGGACTTATTCATTTAGAGTCATAGAGTAGACTTACTCATTTAGAGTCATAGAGTAGACTTATTCATTTAGAGTCATAGAGTGGACTTACTCATTTAGAGTCATAGAGTAGACTTACTCATTTAGAGTCATAGAGTAGACTTACTCATTTAGAGTCATAGAATAGACTTACTCATTTAGAGTCATAGAGTGGACTTACTCATTTAGAGTCATAGAATGGACTTACTCATTTAAAGTCACTTACTCCTTTAGATCCTTCAAAAATTGCCAACTCTAACCGTGTTAATGTGTTTGTGCACAGCTGATTATTTTTTCTTCTGACTATTCTAAAGCCTAAAGCAGTTATCAAATTTAAATCCAAAAATAAAAAAAATAGTGTTTAAAATCCTGTTCTTTGATCTATTGCGCTTTTGTTTCTACTGGAAAAAGTATGTCAAGTGGAGTTATGTCTTTTAGACAGTTTCATTGACGGTAATAAAAAAAGACAACACTTTTGTGAAACAATGCTTCCACTGCATGATGTTATTATGACTTATTCTGACTTTTTATCTCGCTGGGAAGCATAGGCCATCAACAAATAATCTCCAATCGCTTCTCTCCTGGGCCAGCCTCTTCATAGATTTTAATGTTCACTCCATCTTCTTTATCGCTCCCTCCAGTTTTTTTTCCATGTAGCCCTTGGCCAACCCCTGGATCTTTTACCTTGTGGGTTCCATGTAAGGCTCTGTCTTGTTATTGTGTTGGGGTCCCTTTATAAGCGTGTGGCATATCCACTTCCATTTCTTTCGTTTTAAATCTTTTTCAGCTGATATTTGTCCAATTCTTTCCCATAGATTAATGTTTGAGATAACTTCAGGCCAGAATATTTTGACAATTCTCCTCAGACATCTATTTATGAATGACTGTATTTTTTGTAGCGTAGTTTTTGTGGTTCTGCATGTTTCTGAGCCATATGTCAGCACTGACTTGACATTTGAGTTGAATATCCTTAGTTTATGAGACAGGAAAAAACAATTAATAAAGATCATAGCTGTGATTTCAACAGCAAGTTTTGTCATGTTGACCTTTGTTTTTTGTTTAAATCTCTGGGACAAATCTCTGTTTTTTTCTCTCTCTCAGAAACTGTTGGACGCCTTCAAAAGAATACGCCTTCCTGTGGCAGCAGGATGTCAACCAGACTTTTGAAGATTTCCTGGCAGGTTTCATCACACCGAATCCCTGAGAACTCGGAGTGCCCAGAGGACGGTGGCTGAGAGGCAAGCCGCCATGCAGCAGGCAGCAAAGTCGGAAAGATCTTCACAAGCTTCCAGGTGATTTCTTGGTTTCAGTGGTGCACAGTTCCAAAACTATGTCCACTTACGTTAAAAAAAAAAAATAAATTGGATTCCTCCCTTACAAAGTTGATTTTTGATGCTTGAAAAATTCTAGACTGCATCCTTCCACAATGAAAGCAGCTGTCAACTTAGTGCCATTTATCATTTGTTACTTTGACACACTGTGGATTGGTAACTGAGTGGTCGGGCTGCCAGACCTGGGATCATAAGGTCCTGGGTTTGAATCCTTGCAAAAGGTAGGTCGGATGTTGTGTTCCTTGGGAAAGACACTTGATATGCATTTTCCCGCTCGACCTGGTGCAAATGGGTACAAGCACTAGGCTTGTAGAGTAAAAACCTGCGTCAGACTAGCGTCTTGTCCGGGAGGTGTTTATTATTATCACCTGTCCCGCTTCTTGCCACAGAAACCGGGAAAAGCTCTGAATCTATGGGCCGTAATGGTCTTGGAGGAAGGAAGAAACTGTCTAACAAAAGGTCATTCTCGAATGATCACATTTCCGTTCTGTCTTCTTCGGTTGAGTTGTCACTTATTGTCATTTATCACCATTCACTTAGACAAACTGTATTTAAACTTTTTGTTTTTCAGGGCGTCCTCTGCAAGAAGTGCCCTTTCTGCAGATATGTTGGAGCACGCGGAAAGGACTTTCTTGACCCCAAAAGCCATGCAGGAAGGAGAGAAGAGCAACGTGCCATCACTAGACGAGTTTGATCATGAAATTGATATTTACAGGGTAAGAAAATATAATGTTGATGATGGGTTTAGTGAAGAAACTGTTACCAACACAATTTGTTATCCATTGTACTAGAAGTAAGTAGTGTTGTTGATGTAGTTGTTGTTCATATAACTTCTTTTGCTCTTTAGTTATATGAAGTAATGTACAAGTCCTCTCTTCCTGTGCTGTTTCCTTATAGAGGGTATATTTTGTGGAAACATTGGCAGGGGGATTTGCCTTATGTTCTTTAATTCATGACAGTCAATGTTAACATTATGGGTAACTGCTTCATAAATATAGAAACGAGGCTTGCATGTCGGGTGTGTTCAGGCTGTATTCTAAGAGAATGCAAGGTTTGGCATTTAAGACATAACGATTGTTGCTTCCTTGATTGATTTACATGAAAAATAAGATTAAAAAAATTTTTTTTTTTTAATCCAGGAGTATAAGCTATTGAAATTACTTGTTTTCTTCTCACTGTGCTCCAGACTGCCAGGGATGAAATCACAAACCTTGAGGAACACCACGATGTTGGCTGGATCAGAGTGGACTTGCAGCCAATCAAACAAGTCCTGACAACCTACGCCAGCAAGTGGATGTGGACCTTCACCAAATATCTCTCAGATCAGGTCTGGTTTTCGGCTTTGATTTTGATGATGAAGTTAAAGATGGCTCTAAAGTCCATGTCCCTGCACAAATGAGGGCTCACTGGCTTTACTTTATTAATCTCTCAGCGATAGAGCTGTATTATAATTGCAATACTACTTGAGACTTGCAAGACTCTGAAACAAGCCTCAAGCCTCAACACTTTAATACAACACTGTCTTGCATCTTGCCTGCAGGCAAAGTTTTGCATACCGGTACCGGTAGTGTCGCTTTGATCAAGCCTTTTAGGCGAATCTTTGAGGTCACCTCTCTTGCTTTGACACTGTGTGTGGGTTTTGCTTCCGCTTCCCATTCGAATGAGAGTGTCTGATTTGAAGCTTGATAGGTATTAATTTGCTTCTTACAGCACTCACGTGACCTGCTTGCTGTGACGTCATCACTCGCAAGATGCAAGACTGATTTGCAAAGATCCAACACTTATTTAAGGCTTGATAGGTACTTGCTTATAACAAGACTCACATGACCTGCTTGCTGTGACGCCACCGCCCGCAAGATGCAAGTCAGTTTGCAATACACAAATACCAGAAGTCTTGAGGCTTGCAAGATTCTAAAATAGAGTAGACGATACAGCTCTACAGAGCAGGCCATTTCATTTTAAGTCCTCACTTGCAAGGCACTTTGCTTTTGCATGGTGTCTCTCATGTAATTTTGGAGACTTCCACAATTTGCTTGATTATAGGTCTATATCTATAACGAAAACGCTCATACAGTCAACGAAAATGAAAAAGCATAGGTAGGCCTAGAATTTGGACTTTCTCATTAGAAATTAGACACAGATCAATCTTAACCTTAACCTTAACTCTGTGTGTGCCAGGAGGCACATATAGGCCTGAGGAATAGACCAAGAAAGAAGTGAATGAATTTTTATATGCTTTTCAAGTAGAAATTATATAGGAAAAGATTTAGGGCTGTAACTGTGTTTTTAAAAGTTTTTTTATAAATTGTAAGAGCCACTAGAACTTTTTTTGTCCCTTTCTACCTTCCCCTCCCTTCACCCCTTCTTAATATAGAAGTGCTTCTTCCAAGTTTAACAAAACGATGTGTATTATCAGGTGACGTCCATGTTGGAGAAACTTGACTTATTTCTCAAGAGGATTGAGCCGAGATTGAAAGCATTACGGGTGAAGAAAGAGACACAGCAAGCTTCATGAAGATGATGAGACTTTTTAATGAGGTGAGTTTCGTCTTTTGTATGTCATAGAAACAAATTCAGGCAGTTCCTCTTCTTATTCTTCTTCATAACAATAACTGACTAACTCAATTTTTTAGTATTTCTGTCAGCCCGTATGAGTTTGAATTTTACTTCAAACTGTTATTCCATTTCAAACTGCTTTTCCAATTCAAACTGCTTTTCCAATTCAAACTGCTATTCCAATTCAAACTTTTCCAATTCAAACTGTTATTCCAATTCAAACTGTTATTCCAATTCAAACTGTTATTCCAATTCAAACTGTTATTCCAATTCAAACTGTTATTCCAATTCAAACTGTTATTCCAATTCAAACTGTTATTCCAATTCAAACTTATTATTCAAACTGATTCAATTTAAACTGTTATTCCAATTCAAACTGTTATTCCAATTCAAACTGTTATTCCAATTCAAATTTTTCAATTGGTGTATTCAATTTTGTTTTTCAAAAGTCTTCACTGACAATTCAAACTGTTATTCCAATTTGATTCCAATTTTTTTGTAATTAACTGTTATTCCAATTCAAACTATTATTCTCAATTTGTTGTTCAATTCAACAGCAAGATACTGACATTCCAATTCAAACTGTTATTCCAACGATTTTTCAAGGGGCAACTCAATTTGTTTTTAAAGTCTTCAGTGAACGGATCTTTCCAGAGCCTCAATTTGTTGTGTCATCAACTTTTATTGAATCTCCTGATACAACTTTTTAAAAGAAAAACCTCCTGAACTGATTTTTCCAAAGCCTCATATTTTCATATCTAGCGCCTTAGAGCATAATTAATGTATGCTGAATTAATTATTATTGTAATTAGATAATTTATTATTATTAATTAGTATTACTATTATTATTATTATTATTGTTATTATTATTATTATTATTATTATTATTATTATTATTATTATTATTATTATTATTATTATTATTATTATTATTATTATTATTATTATTATTATTATTCTTATTCTTATTATTGTTATTGTTATTATTATTATTATTATTATTTTTTATTATTATTATTAAATTATTATTATTATTATTATTATTATTATTATTATTATTATTATTATTATTATTATTATTGTTTATTATTATTATTATTATTATTATTATTATTATTATTATTATTATTATTATTATTATTATTATTATTATTATTATTATTATTATTATTATTATTATTTTATTATTATTATTATTATTATTATTATTATTATTATTATTATTATTATTATTATTATTATTATTATTATTATTATTATTATTATTATTATTATTATTATTATTATTATTATTATTATTATTATCATTATTATTATTATTATTATGTTATCTTTATTGTTATTGTTAATATTGTTATTATTATACCCCAAATATATTATTATTATTACTTTGTCTGGTGCCTGCTTCTCACTCCTCCCTGTTACGAATTTGTGTCTTCCAGGTGTCGGCCCAACAGAGTGAGATGGACGGGAAATTTGCCGCCATGCATCGCACCGTTCTGTTGCTGAAGAAATATGGTCAAATCCTGCCAGAGAAAACGCAGTTCTTGTTCAACGCTGCGCCAGGCAGATGGAACAACCTGAAAACCAAAGTGTCGCTGGCCAAGCAGAGACTGGGTCCGAGAATCCAAGAGGAGTCTGCCAGTATCACTGAGGTACCATGTGCATTTCTCGTAGAACATAATGATATAAGCCTAGAAATTTGTCGTAGAGTCATTTCAGTGTTTCAGCATACTCCTTTCTTCATCCTTGGAAGGGAAGTTTGAAGCTTAGAGATAATTATTTTAGTTCTTTTTTTTTTTCTCCCTTGTTTATGTTTTTAGTGGGT
>JAXRKP010000839.1:52500-60000 GCA_037039925.1 Doris montereyensis
AATAATAATAATAATAATAATAATAATGATGATGATGATGATGATGATGTTGATGATAAAGATAATAATAATAATAATAATAATAATAATAATAATAATAATAATAATAATAATAATAATAATAATAATAATAATAATAATAATAATAATATAATAATGATAATAATTGTGGCAATAATAATGATAATAATTATAATAATAATAGTAATGATACTAATAGTAGTAATAATAAGGATAATACAAATAATAACAATGATACAGAATGATGGTTAAAATATTAATAATAATAGAAACAATGAAATTGATTGAAATAAGAATTCTTTTGCTCTCCCTCCCTGTCCTTATTTTTCTATCCAGTCAAATTCTTGCCTGACTTTAACTTGAAGACTTTCATTCACACACGTCTGGCAACCCAATGTTTTTTTTTGTTCCTAAACACAGAGCACGTGGATGACGTCCGGGCGATAGTACAACGCGCCGTGAAGGATCTGGCCATTGAGAATGCCCTGAAAACCTATGAGGAAGTGTGGCTAAGTAAAGTCTTTGAATTGAGGCCGCACGCCAGAAATAAAGTCGCACCTTCTGCTGATGTCACCCAGGTTGTATTTATAGATAGGTTGACATATAAGATATTGCTGCATTTCTAACGAACATATATGTATACGAATAGGACCAAATTTTACAAACAAGTTGAAGAGACAGGTTTTAAAAATAATTATTTATAAGCATATTTTTTATACCTGCATGCTTTCTATACTTTTCAACCCTTTAACAGCTAAAAGACAATTGTCTGTTGATGTCTGTGTGGAGGAGAGACGGTTTTGCTGGAAGGTCCTACTTCTTCCTTTATCATACGTTTATTATCTTATTATCTCCCTTTAATCAACCCTAAAATCACTGCATTTGATTGACATGAGAAAACGCAATGAAGCAACAACAAGAATTTGGAATAAAAACTAACGAAACTCACACTGTGTATGAATTAGTTTTGAAACGTTTTGCGCTGCAACTTTTAATAGATTTTCTTTTTTCCTGTCTGCCTGTCTCCTCCCTATAGGACAATCAGAGCGAATACAGCCAAAGTTGAGGCTGCCGGGCCAGTCAGCACAGGGGCCAGTCGCAACGCCCGCACCACCAGCCGTATCAGCAATCAGAGCTCACACAGCAAAAACAAGCGATCCAGCATCTCTTCTCTGCCTGCTTCTCTGCTCAACCTTGGAGAGGTCAGCAAGTGCATTTCGCTTTCTTTCTTTTCTTTTTTTGTTTTGTTTTTTTTGCGTTTGCTTTTCTCAAGACATTGTGAGCTTGGTGACATTGTGAGCTTATATCCTTTTGTTTGGCTGTGTTTTGTTTTATTTATATGTTGTACATAACGTTGGATTTTGATTTCTCTTTATTATAAAGTTGGGTCTCTTGTACTTTGACCGTGATTAACTCAGAAACCACTGTATCGGGTTACAGGTGATATATCAAGTACAGTTATTAGGTCAAATTAGTACTCCATACTGAAGTTATGGGCTGTTCATTGTAATGATCGGAAATCAAGAAATTAGATGCAGTAACATTAAAAAGCCGCGGATCGCAGGCAAAACAATATTTTTCCAATCGATTAAAATACTGATTTGATCCTTTTTATTCACTAAGAACCTAAAGCAGGCTATCTAAAATCTACATGGGAAATACGGAGGTTGTGGGTGCAGTGGTTCCTGCCTTTTCAGCGGTCAAAGTTTGAGATGTACAGTTCTAGATTGATCTGTATAGATATCATTACCTTATTTAAGAGGAACACCAAGGAGTACATGGTGGAGAGAACTGGAGAAGGAACTGTGAAAGGCTTGGAAGGAGGTCCGAAAACATGACTGGGGAGCTCTTGTCTTGTTGATGGCCTTTGCCCCACAAGGGAAAATAGGGCATGCTGATGATGACGATATTTAAAGAGGAGTTAAATAAATGTCCGTTTGATTAAAATGTCGCCAGCTTCGAATTCTATTCCATAGCTACCAACCAGTACGTAAAAAATGAATTTAGTACGTCTTTTTGGCTTTGAGTCCGTAAGTCTTTATTTACCTTGAAAAGTATGTATATGAAAGTTAACTGTATCTTTTAAGAAGCTCTTATTTAACGGCAGAGACTGGAAGTGAAAGTCCGGAGACACCATTCTGAATTCTCAAACCATTCATTGTACTCCTCCAGAAAGGTAAAGCGATCAGCATATTTTTTGCTGTTTACCTCAAAGGTCTCTCTGGCTATGGGATTTACTTTACTTTTTATTTCCATTTTAAAAAATGCCAGGATACGGGTGCCTTGTGTCTACTGACCAACACGGATCCCATCTTTGAGGAGCTGGAACACCATCAGGTCACACTGCAGGCCATGCAGTCAAACTCTGCCGCCGGCTCATTTTTGGACGAAGTTTTGAAGTGGCAGAAACGCCTGCAGACGATCGAAGCTGTTTTGTGTACCTGGCTAGAGGTTCAAGAAAAATGGGTGGAGATGGAGGAAGTAAGTGGTTGTTTGTTTCGTTTTATGTGTGTGTTTTATTGGGGGGGTTGTGGTGGTTTTTGTCTATCTATATATCTATCTATCTATCTACCTAACTGCCTATCTACCCATCTATTCATCCGTCTATCTATCTATCTATCTATGTATCTATCAATCTATCTATCTATCTATCTATCTATCTATCTATCTATCTATATATCTATATATCTATCTATCTACCTATCTACCTATCTATCTAGTCAGCTATTCTTCTTCATACACCATTGTGTCTGGCTGAAGAAAGTGAATGTATTTAACATAGAAATGAATTGACTTTGATTTCAGGTATACACCAGCACAGACGTCAGACAGTCCTTGTCTCATGACGCCAATCGCTTTGCCTTGGTCAACAAAGATTTCCGTCTGCTCATGAGGGCCACGGAGAAAAATCCCAATGTCCTACAGTGTTGCAGTAGAAAGAGTAAGATTCTGCTATCAATTGCTTTTAAACTTAAGTTTGAATCGTTTACCCAACGCCAGATTTTAGATTTCCGTCCATTTCACTCAGGCTAAGGACTTTTCCTTGTTCATGAAAATTTCACATATCAGGAAGGGATCAGAATGATTAAAGAAAATCTGTTTCTATGAAAAACTCTACTTTCATCTATATAATATACATAATTTTGACATTGTCATTTCTTGTGTGCAGCAAAGATCCTGTTGCCAGGCCACTAAGAGTAACCATATTTTGCAAGTAGGTTCTAAATGATCCCAAGATTATTTCATTTGAGGAATTTTTCTTCCAGAAATGACTTTTAATTTCAATAATTTGACTGCTTCTCTATCTTTACATAGAATTTTCATTTACCTAAGCTGCCATTCTCAACAGATTTTATAATTAAACAGTTGAAACTGTATTGTTCACGTGTAATGCTCATCAGAATGTTATCTTTGTCGCAATAATGCTTCTTCTGTTTTATATTTATATGTTTCATTTTAATCAACCAATTTTTCGAGACCGATAATATAAGCGTTAAGGCTGAAGCATAACAATAATTATTACTGATATTATCAGCGTCAGGGTTGAGTGAATTAACAGGAAGGATATTGTTCCAAGTACATTTTTCCTGATTTTTCCGTAGTTCCTGTCATAGCTTTATTTATCGCCATTGCTTAGTGGCAGCTTAATGTCTTAACTTGATTTTTTTTCATTAATGTTATAACAGATGTCATTATTGTCCTTTTCATTAATGTTATGACAGATGTCATTATTGTCCTTTTCATTAATGTTATGACAGATGTCATTATTGTCCTTTTCATTAATGTTATGACAATAGATGTCATTATTGTCCTTTTCATTAATGTTATGACAATAGATGTCATTATTGTCCTTTTCATTAATGTTATGACAATAGATGTCATTATTGTCCTTTTCATTAATGTTATGACAATAGATGTCATTATTGTCCTTTTCATTAATGTTATGACAATAGATGTCATTATTGTCCTTTTCATTAATGTTATGACAATAGATGTCATTATTGTCCTTTTCATTAATGTTATGACAGATGTCATTATTGTCCTTTTCATTAATGTTATGTCATTATTGTCCTTTTCATTAATATGATGTCATTATTGTCCTTTTCATTAATGTTATGACAATAGATGTCATTATTAGTCCTTTTCATTAATGTTATGACATGTCATTATTGTCCTTTTCATTAATGTTATGACAGATGTCATTATTGTCCCATTAATGTTATGACAATAGAATATACACCCCAGTCAGTGGGAGCTGTGGCTTTTCTTGGCTTTCCAAGGCACCCAATATTGGATTTAGTATTTCCAGGATTCGAACTCAAGCAAACCCTCATGATTCCGTGACCATTAGAATATTGATGACACGCAAATAATATAATGTACATTAACATAATATATATATATATATATTTTCAGAGTTATGCCATTATGCTACGTAAATAGATACTGTGTAATGTGCAGCAGTTGCATTCATTTTGAATTTTATTGACTGATCAACATTGGAATACCTCAGGAGAGATTATTGAATGTTTGAATAGCAGTAGAATCACCCCTGAAAGAAAAACTTGTATATTTCTTTTTTGTAATTACATTTTTCTTACAGATGTCCTGAAGATAATTGAACACATGACTCGCATCTGGAGATCTGCCGCAAATCGCTGCTGGTTCATTTGGAACGCCAGATTTTTCCACGCTTCTTTTTCCTTTCCATGGAGGATGTGCTTCATATCATTTGTAATGGTGAGAATTTGTTCCATCATCAATACCATCGTCATGTCATCATCATCATCATGATCATCATCTTTATCATCATAGTCATCATCGTTATCATCAGTATTGTCATTATTTTATCATTATCATCATTATTATTATCATCACCATCATCATCATCATCATCATCATCATCATTATAATCATCATCATCATCATCACCATCATCATCATCATCATCATCATCATCGTTATTATTATCAATATAATGACTATTTTATTAAAAATAGTATTATAGTTATTCTTATTCTTATTCTTATTATGCCTTTTTTATCATTATCATCATCATCATCATCATTATCATCATCATCATCGTCATCATCCTCATCATCTACAATACTGTCCTTCCGTCATTGAACAGGTTACGACCTGAGCATGGTGAATCTTTACATCAGCAAACTGTTGGAGAAAGGGGAGCCTGGTCTTTGAAGAAGTGGAGGACAACGAGAAATGCAGTTTTATGATTACCGGTGTGGAGAGCTGCCTGGGCAGAGAGACTCAATCTACTTCAGGTATATAATTTCTACAAGTTTTCAGTGCTGTGAAATTACAAGTATTGCCTGCTTAACACAACATAAAGAAGAAACAATGAGACAAGGGGCACGTCGAAAATGAAGGATAAAGACATTAAATATTATTGAAACCCCATAGGTTTGATTTGGTAGGATTTGATTTTTAATTTTGCCCGGACTTTCCCTGTAAACAGTCAAGGGATCTTTAACGAGCATAAAATGTTTTTGATCTGCACACGGAACCTCCTTATTATCGTCCATCTCCGATGGGACTAGGTGTCGATCCACCTAACTGGACCAGTTGTGTAGATTTTGCTTGAAAAAAATTGAGAACATTTTTCAACACAGAGAGGAGACAAGTAGAAGAAACCAACAGAAATTTTTTTTATCACTGTGGGGATTGAAAGTGTGACCTCTGTGTTGGCACCCATCACCTCACCTTAAAAAGAAGATGCGCTACTAACTGAGCTAACTAAGCTACTTGCCTTTTGACCGAAGATGTTTTCTGTCTATTCCTTGTATTTGTCTCGTCTTTGTTCCAATGGGGCTTTAATATTATGTATTGTCATTATCCTTCACTTGTATTACACAGTCTCGTTCTCTAGCTTTGCTTGTGGCCTACACTCATTTTTTACCCCTGTAGAGTGAGACCGTGGAACAAACGGCCAACAGACTTAGCAGTAGCACTGAAGTCTTAAAAAAAAAAAAGAATTAAATGCATAAACTTGAAACGATATGTTTAATCGTAGTTGAATTCTACGTCATATGTGTGTTGACAATGGTACGTACGATTTGAGTTACTCAGTTACGATGGGATAAATGATGTAAAGTCAGTGAACCTGCACCTGTGTAATGGAATACATACTGTAAATCAATCTTTATCTTTATTATAATGGTATCTTGCTTTGTGCTTTGTATTTTTATATTTTTATATTTTTTAAATTTTTAAATTTTTAAATTTTTGTATTTTTGTATTTTTAAAATTTTTGTATTGTTTTTCGCAGTTGGGGTAGGTTTTTGTTGTTGTTGTTTTATTCCTTATTTTTGTTTAGTTTTTTTGTTTCTTTTACATGTGTGTAATGTGTGAACGGGGGAAGATTAGCTTTTGATTTACACAAGTCAGTCATGACAAAATGCCTATATGATAATCTTGTCTTTATTTCCTATTTAATACCATTATTACTATTATTATTATTATTATTATTATTATTATTATTATTATTATTATTATTATTATTATTATTATTATTATTATTATTAGTATTATTTTATTATTATTATTATTATTATTAATATTATTATTATTATTATTATTATTATTATTATTATTATTATTATTATTATTATTATTATTATTATTATTATTATTTTTATCATTATTATTATTATTATTATTATTATTATTATTATTATTATTATTATTATTATTATTATTATTATTATTATTATTTTTATTATTATTATTATTATTATTATTATTATTATTATTATTATTATTATTATTATTATTTTTATTATTTTCATTATTATTATTATTATTATTATTATTATTATTATTATTATTATTATTATTATTATTATTATTATTATTAGTATTAGTATTTTTATTGTAGAAATAATCCTTATTCGGTCATAAACATTTATTTTTTCCCCTCCATCGCTTCAGCCTCTGTATTGTGAAGGTCAAATTGAGACATGGTTAAGCTCCTTCCTGAGTCAGCTCAAGGCCACCCTGCAGGCACAGCTAGTCAGTGCCCCTCGGCTACAAGAAGACGGCAAACCCAAGACACGCACCATTCACAGTGCAGGGGCCCGCAAGGTTTCTGTACCGGTCCAGGAGGGAGAGGAAGGGAGACAAAAGGTATTTCCCTAATGATCGCAACTATCCAATGATAGCCACTATGCAATGAACGTATTTATCCAAAGATCACAACTATACCATGATTGTAGCTATCCAATGATTGTAGCTATCCAATGATTGTAGCTATCCAATGATTGATATTGTAACTACCCAATGACCCCAATTATCATCACTATCCACTTTCATGTCAATTTGTAGCAATGTCTCTGATATTCTGGTCATCGTAGGATGTCAGCATGAGGTGAATGTTTTGGCATTGTTTTAAAACCATTGTTTAGTGTTGTTGGCAGTGTGGTGACTCATCGTCCATTCTGTCAGTGAAATTAAAGGTCATGG
>JAXRKP010000839.1:62500-87500 GCA_037039925.1 Doris montereyensis
GAGACAAAAAGATGAATTGATGTGAACAATGTTTTTTTATTTTTTAATAAAGTAAAGAATAAGGAAGTAAAGAAGTAAATAAATGCACAGACAATTGAATAATTATATAAATAATTAAATAAATGGATGAATAAATGAATGAATGAATAAATAAACAAATAAATAAATGAATGAATCGTTGAATGGATAGATTTAATTAGCAAGTCAGTCTGTCAGTAAGTAAAATAAACTGCAGTCAGATAATTGAATAATTATATGAATAAATAATTAAATAAATGAAGGAATGAATGAATGAATGAATGAATAAATAAAAATGAATGAATGAATGAATGAATAAATAAATGAATGAATGAATGAATGAATGAATGAATGAATGAATTGAACGAATGAATGAATGAAAGATTGGATGATTAAGAAAGTATAAATCTATCAATAGCCTTCTGGTTGCATATTGCAAGTTTGATACTATTAAATAAAACAACGTTTACAGAAAGATGCTTTGCAAATTTCTCCACCCACGTTGGTTTTTTTTTCTTTTTATAATTATCTTCTTCCCTTTCGTTCTATCACACACATTTTGTTTAGCTCTTCTCTCTTCATTCATCCTGAGATTACCGCATATGGTGGACAATGGGATGAATTCCAATTATTCATCATTCATCATTTGAAAATGTTTTTTTCTTCTTCAGGCTCCAAACAGGACTTGGTCGGGGATAGAGACTTTGACCTTGAATTGGACGTGCAATCATCAAAAGTCCGTTCGAAAAGGATCACAAGATGTGGTCGGAGAGAGCAGGCTGGTGTCAGCCATCAGGGAAGAAGACCCGTCATTTGACGAGGGAGACGATAAAGGTGAGACTTGTCGTAATAAAATGTGACTTTGATTTACATTTGACTTGAAATTACCGTCATCCACAAATATGGTGGTCTCAGGGTTTTGGTAGGATTTTTATTATTTCTATTTTAAGGCCCCAACTGCCCTGTAAACAACAAAGAGATCTTTAATGTGCATAGAGTGCTGTGATCTGCACACGGGTCTACATTTTTAGCATCCATCTCCGATGGGACTAGTTGTCGATCCACTTACGTGGACCAGGGAGTAGGTATTTACTCGAGAAAAAAAACTCTAAAAAACTTTTCAACCTACCGAGGCTTCAAGCCACAACCTTTTGGTTGAGAAGCCGACACCTTGCCTCTGGACTAACCTAGGGATATCGGTCGCCAAGGGTAAGATGGTTTATGAGCTCTTGTGTTTGAATCCTGACAAAATTAGACTCGAACAATGTGGGTTGCTTCTTTATTTTTTTTTAAAAGTACGTTTAACACGGATTTCTCAACATGTAGGTGAAAGTAATGAACGTTTATGCGTTCATGTCTGATTGCTATAATTTGAAATACCGTCAAAATGAAACGTTTCTTTCGTTCAACAGCAGCGCCTATTGATACGATGAATCTCGTAATGCCACCGCCAACGGCTAGCATTGACAATCTGACGGCCGTCTCTGGCGACATTAAAGAAGGTGACAAGGATCCTGTCTCCGAGGAAGATGTGACCCAACTCAAGCTCATGCTGTTCCCAAGCCAGATCCACAAGCTCACCTCTTTGCTGTCCTTGCTGGCACACCTGAGGGATCTGATTCAGGTAGGGTCTAGCAGATGATGTACTAGCAGATTTTGTTTTTTTGTGTGATGGATCTGATTCAGGTAGAGTCCAGCAGATGTGTGTGGTTTGTGTGATGGTACTAGCAGATTTTTTTCCTTGTTGGTACACCTGAGAGATCTGATTCAGGTAGAGTCCAGCAGATGTGGACATGTAGATACCGGTAGGTGTGACTTTTTTCCCTTTTTTCCAGTAATGTCAGGTCCAACGTTGTGTTCCTAGGGAAAGATGTGTTACTTTTATTTTTTTCAACTGGGACCAGGTGCAGATGTGTACCATGATAAACTGGGGATTAAAACCTACGACAGTGACTGATGCTCTTCAGTAGGGTCCTATGTCACCTGTTTCAGCATTACATTACATGACGCACCTACTTTGTTGGCTGTAACAGTCTTGAAGGCAGTTTTCTTTTCAGGAAGGGATTTGGAAGGCAGTATCAACAGTCCCTACCAAATTTGTTTTTAAAACATTTTATCTGAATTTCATTTTCTCCTGACAGCGGCTTATTGAGAATGCGGAGAAAACCAAGGCGCCCCAAGAGAGTTTTGATTGGAAGAGTCAGCTTTACTACGAGTTTGATGAGGACGACAAAGTTACATCAGTCACGGTAAGTTGTGTTATTGCCATGGTTTGTGGTGATGGCGGGTAAACAAAAGGAACAGGGTATAAAACAAGGACCAAAGACCCCAAAACAAGTACTTATCAAGGTTTTATTTCGTTATCGATTTCGATTTCTTTTTTTTTCCTGTTTGTTTGTGTGTGTGTGTGTGTGTGTGTGTGTGGATAAGTGATATAAAGTCAGTGAGCTTGTACCCGGCTAGGATACAGGCTGTGAATCTATCTTTATCTTTATCTTTGAATTTTAGTATAGGCAGCAGGCATGGAGTCAGTGGCCTAGAGGCTGAGTTGCCAAACTTGAGATTATGAGGAGGTCTTGTGTTTCTTGGGAACGACACTTAACATACATTTGCCCTAATCAACCCAGGTGCAAATGTGTGTGTACTAACAAATTGTTGGGAGTGAAATCCTGTGACAGACTAGACTAGCATCCTGTTGAGGAGATGATTATTATCACCTGTTCTGCTTCACACTATAGAAATTAGGATAAGCTCTGGCTCTATGGGCTGCAAGGTCTTTGGAGGAACTTAACTTATAGACATCAGGAAACACAAAATGAAGATTAGCAAAATCTCTGCTATAAGATGAAGATTAACAAAACCTTTGCTATAAGAAGTTACCTATTAAAAGCAAAATTATGATAGATTAACAAAATCTCTGCTATAAGAATTTACCTATTAAAAACAAAATGAAGATTAACAAAATCTCTGCTATAAGATGAAGATTAACAAAATCTCTGCTATAAGATGAAGATTAACAAAATCTCTGCTATAAGATGAAGATTAACAAAATCTCTGCTATAAGATGAAGATTAACAAAATCTCTGCTATAAGATGTTACCTGTTATAAATGGTTTTGACTATACATTAATTTATAAACAATACAAAACACCTGATCATTGCAACACAAAACATTATTTTCTTTGCATTGCAGTGCATGAAGGCTAGGTTCGAATATGGGTTTGAGTACCTGGGTTCTACGAATCGTGAGGTTATCTCCCCTTTGACTGAACGTGTCTTTGTCATGATCACACAAGCTGTTCAAGCACACGTCGGAACATTGTGCACGGGACCTAGAGTAAGTATATTATTTGGAGTTTGCACATTGTGTGCATCAGAATTTTCGAAATTATACCTTCTTTTTTTTGGAGGACGTGGAAATTTTCTTTAATGTTTTTATTGCTTTCTGTTTTTGCCTAAATTGGTAAGCATGCTTTATTTGAGGCTTGAGGACGTGAAATCTTTTCCTCTTTTCTTTAATGTTTTTGCTTTGGTATCTGTTTGCCTACATTGCTATCATGAAACAAGATTGCTTATCATGAAACAAGATTAAAGACAGCCAATAGGTCTAAGGTATAAATTGTCAGAAAACGTGGTTGATTTAAAAACTTGGATTTAAATAAAAATTCTGCCCACTTTTTTTCCCCTATTTTTTGCATGGATCGGCTGTCCTTATTACTCTCTTCCCAGTCTTCTTCTCTTTGTCACTCTCCCTCTCTTCCTTATTCTTTTTCTTGTCCCTGTCTCTCTTTCTCCATATCTCTCTCTTACGCAATTCGTTCTTTCTGTCTCTCTTACTATTAATAGATCTAACTATCAAACTATCTGTGTACAATTGGCGGTCTTTCTGTTTACACGTATAAACTGTGTACAATTAGTGATCATTTTCTTTACTCGTATACACTGTGTATAATTGGTGATCTTTTTCTTTGCATTACAAACTGTGTACAATTGGTGATCTTATTCTTTACACGTATAAACTGTGTACAATTGGTGATCTTATTCTTTACACGTATAAACAATTGGTGATCTTATTCTTTTACACGTGTACAATTGGTGATCTTATTCTTTACACGTATAAACTGTGTACAATTGGTGATCTTTCTCTTTGCACGTATAAACTGTGTACAATTTTGGTGATCTTATTCTTTACACGTATAAACAATTGGTGATCTTATTCTTTACACGTATAAACAATTGGTGATCTTATTCTACACATATAAACAATTGGTGATCTTATTCTTTACATAAACTGTGTACAATTTTGGTGATCTTATTCTTTACCTGTATAAACTGTGTACAATTGGTGATCTTATTCTTTACACGTATAAACAATTGGTGATCTTATTCTTTACACGTATAAACTGTGTACAATTGGTGATCTTATTCTTTACACGCATAAACTGTGTACAATTGGTGATCTTATTCTTTACACGTATAAACTGTGTACAATTTTGGTGATCTTATTCTTTACGTATATAAACTGTGTAATTTTTCAGGGAGGGAACAAAGTTTGAACTGGTACATGAAATCTCCAAGTGCCTGGGACAACCACTGTACATGTTCAATTGCACAATGCCACAGACTACAGCCAACTGCAAGACATCTTCAGAGGACTGGCATCGACAGGTAAACTTCTCTCCACAGCAATGCCTCCTCTAATCTGTGTGTGTGTGTGTGTGTGTATGTGTGTGCGTGTGTGTGTGTGTGTGTGTGTGTGTGTGTGTGTGTGTGTGTGCATGCATGCCAGGGAGAGAAGGTACATACCATTGAGAAATGTCTACGCTCCAATGAAAAATGACAGCATGCACAAAAGACAATTTGAAAAAAAAATCTATTTATTTGCTCTGTGATCTTTCATCAAACTTTGCACAAGATCATAAATTTATGCACGCAGCTGCTCAAAACTAAAGGAACATTACTCAAAGGGCCCTATCATATCTTGAATTGTGTAAGGTCATCATCATCCATCATTAACATTGTCTGTCACTCTTGTCAGAATATATAGTGGTGTCGGTGGCCAAATGGTTAGGCTGCTGGACTGGGGATGATGAGGTGCCGGTTTTGAATCCTAGTAAAACCAGGTCCGTCATTGTGATCCTTGGAAAGACACTTAACACGCATTTTCTCCTCTCTACCCAGGTGCAAATGGGTGCGAGCACTAGTTTGGGAGTACAAATCTGCGTACAGGAGATGATATTATTGTCACCTGTTCTGTTTCCACACTATTGAAACAAGGGATAAGCTCCGGCACTATGGGCTGGGATGGCTTTGGAGGAATTCTACTTTACTTGTCAGGATGCATGATACATGCCACCAACAAAACACTCTGCTTTGTAGTTTGCTAGTTGAACTCCCTCCACTTGTTTGAAGGTCCTTCTCCGCATGTTATTATGTCTCCAATGTTCTCTGTAGCCATCCCCTTCCTCCTTGCCCCATAGAGGAAATCATTCATCAGAGATATTTATTTGTTCGTTTATATTTCACCTACAACTAGACACCGGATCTATCTTCATTGGAATAACATTTCCCCCCCCCCCCTCCTCATTCCGCCCTCATTTATATTTCACCTACAACAAGACACCGAATCTATTCTTCATTGCACACACACTTCCCTCCCCCTTTAAGGTAGAGTTTTGGATTTTTCAGTTTTATCGAACTTCGTCCATTCTGAAATGACCTTAATTATTTTGTTCTGTTTCTTTACTTTTCCACAGGCTGTTGGGTTTTGTTTCAATGACATCTCCCTCCTGAAGCCGTCGGCCATGAGTCTTCTGTTCTGCAACTCATGACGACCGTCATGGATGCTTTGAGTGGCCGGTAGTGCAGCCGTCCATCTTCAGTCAGATGACATCCAGTTATCTCCCTTGGTATGTCACTGTGTCATTTAAATAGATTTTTGTTTGTTTTCTTTTCTCATAGCTGCCAACTAGTATGTATAAAAAACGTGATTAGTACGTTACTTTAACTTTGAGTCTGTTTTGTCTGTGTTTAGCGTGATAAGTATCTATAGTAGTGTTAAGTTTTAAAGCCAAGAGACTCGGATAGGTGGGGTGAAAGTCTAGAGAGCTATTCTGAGTTTAGTAAATTTTCATGTTCTATTTTGCCAGAAAAGCCAGTGATCGCAGCATTTCTATTATTTGGCCTAAAATTCAAGTTAAATATTCAATTATTTTTTTCTGACATCTTACTGGTCATCGTGCAAGCAAGGTAGAATAAGTGTTGTTGGTGTGGTCAGAGTTCTATCATTTTCTTCCCCCCCATCCTCGTTATTTTTCAGCAAACATTTAAATTGTGACTTTGACAGTTTTGAAACCTTCAATCTGACAGCAAAGCCTCCACTGCAACATTCTCACTAGGGCTTTAGATCAACTTATCAATTCACAGTCACCAATCGTATTGATCTGTATTCTATGATAACATTCCCTTTTCAACAACGTAATTAATTTCCTAGAGGACTCGACGTTCCAGAGATAAATTGTCTGTCTCTCATGCATAAGGTCGTTGGTTCATGCCCGATAGGTTGACAACTTAAAATTTTTTTCTGGTAGTACCCCCATTTGAACCTGGTTCAGATAGGGTGGATTGGCACCTAGTCCCATTGAGACACGATAAAAAGGAGAGGCTCTGTGTGTGGATCACAACACTCTGTGCACATTAAAGATCCCTTGGCTGTTTAAAGGGGCAATGCACACCAAATTGTAAAGCGTTGTAAAAAATTTTTTTTTAATTTTAAGATTTGACTGAACATTTGAGCATGGCTTCATATTTCATGACTTTATTTTACTCACTCAACAGGGGGCCTGCTTTGCCTTGATGAACTGGCTGTCCCTGTCACACCATATGACTGGATAAACTCCTCATCTACCCATCGGCATCAGCTCAAGTACTGACGCTCTCCTGGCTCAGTTTGAGTCATCTCCCTTACAAAGCCTAACCTTCTGCTCTCTCTACAAGTCCTGTTATTTAGCCAAGGTAAGAAAAGATGAAATCTCTTCGTTTTTCCTATAAAGGAAAATTTGAAATGTCAGAATTTTCGGAAATGGCTTCCAACACAACAAAGTTTTTAAAGTCTTGAAATGTTTTGTTAACCGATATCTTTACAATTTTATTGTTGACTGGGACTAACTCCTTTGGATAGAAAAACATTGAAAATTCAATTGAAAGAAAAGGCCCCCAAACTTTTTGTCCTATTTTGAATTCAATACTGTCTACATTAGAAATATAGCCATGCAATGTAAATGGTCTACAGTATCTTCATGTATAATTTCTTGACAGAATTTTATAAATACTGAGTTTAGTTAGATGTTGGTGTAGAATTCAGAATTTATTTTTTATAGGAGTCAAAATAATAATAATTTACTAATAAATAATAATAATAATAATATATGATTATTATTATTATTATTATTATTATTATTATTATTATTATTATTATTATTATATTATTATTATTATTATTATTATTATTATTATTATTATTATTATTATTATTATTATTATTATTATTATTATTATTATTATTATTATTATTATTATTATTATTATTATTATTATTATTATTATTATTATTATTATTATTATTATTATTATTATTATTATTATTATTATTATTATTATTATTATTATTATTATTATTATTATTATTATTATTATTATTATTATTATTATTAATATTAGTACTATTATTATTATTATTAGTATTAGTACTATTATTATTATTATTATTATTATTATTATTATTATTATTATTATTATTATTATTATTATTATTATTATTATTATTATTATTATTATTATTATTATTATTAATATTATTAGTGGTGTCAGTGGTGATCGGTTGTTAGGCTGCCAGACTTGGGATCATAAGGTCTTGAGTTCGAATCCTGAAATCAGGTCCGACAGAGTGACTTGGGAAAGACACTTAACAGGCATTTTCCCCACTCCCCCAGGTGCAAATGGGTACAAGCACTAACTGGGAGTAAAAATCTGTGTCAACTACAGTGTTCTGGTCAGGAGGTGATTATTGTCAGTTGTTCTCCCTTCGATCTAGAAGCCCGGTTAAGCTCCGGCTCTATAGAAGCTTAAGGGCCTTGAAGGAACTTTTATTATTATTATTATTATTATTATTAATCATTATCATCATTATCATTATACAGTGTCCTGCCGTATGGATAAAAAACAATGTGGGAAATAAAGAAAAAGAGAGAAAAGAGGAGTCGAAAGTCTACTCTTTTGTCTGTCACTCTCCTTTGTTTGTCTCTGTTTCTGTCTTTGTGTCTCTGTCTACTATCCATTTGCCTACCTCTCTAAATAGTTGTTTCTGGAAATTTTCCAGGATTCATGTACGGCAGGGAACTGGCCTGGAAGACACACACTGTATGAGACGTGTTGCAAGATGTTTGGCATTATTACATGTGTCCAATGACATTTGAGCTCGGTGAAGCTCTGGCCTACTTCCATTCCCATCCGATTGCTTTGCCTTTGTCACACATGATTTTATTAATCATAATTTGTTATGAATATAAGTGTAAATGACAACAATAGCAATTACATAAATTATAGTAAAGATAATAATAGACTACACATTATTACGAGGACTAAGCCATAGCAAGAATGTACAAGATAATGGAGGAAGAAGTTGAAGAAAAGAGAATATGAAGAAAGTAGGGGAAGTGGGAGGAGCAGGAGGGGGAGGAGAGAAAAGAAGAGAAAAGGAAAAGAGAAGCGAAAGAGAGAGCTTCTTGTTGATGAAGAGGAGCAACAGAGGATTAAATTCAACCCAATAAAAGGTAATGGAAGGAGCAGGATAAGGAGGAAGGAAGAAGGAGGAAGGAGAGAAGAGAAGAAAAGAGAAGAGGAAGGAGAGGAGGAGAAGCAGAAGGAAGGAGGAGGAGAAGGAGAAAAAGTCAGAAGGGAGGAGCAGGAGGAGCAACAGCAGCAGCAGGAGAAGGAGAAGGAGAAGGAGAAAGAAGAGGAAGAGGAAGAAGAGAAGAGAGAAAGAATTTTACTACAAAGTTGATGCTGGGAGGAAGAAGGAGGAGGAGGAGAAGAGAAGGAGAAGAAGGAAGAAAGAGGAAGGAGAGAAGAAAGAAGGAGAAAAGAAGAAAGAAGAAGAAGAAGAGAAGATATGTGTTTACTGTTATTTAAACAACTGTCTGTTTACAAAGTATATGAGTGGAAGACTCCCTGTGTCTTCATTCATATGTGTGTTTTATATGTGTGTGTGGGTGTGCTATTTGTTATGTCTATGTGCCATAATGTCATTTCCTTCCGTGGAGGTAAAAAAGGCTCCCTCATGACTTGTATGTTACCCTTCACATGAGCTCTGAGAGAAGTGCCAGTTTCTATGGCTGGAGCATCAGACCCTGTCAGAAGATCGTCATCACAGAAGCGGCGCCAAGCTGGAGAAAAGCAGACGGAAGACAAGGTGAGGCTTTTTTTGAACCGAAATCCAATAATGCGTACATTTACACAAACGGCATTTGGAAGAGATGCAATAAGATATATAGTAGTGACGTCAGTGGCTGAGTGGTTAGGCTGCTTGAATTTGGGATCATGAGGTTATAGGATTGAATCTAGCAAAGTTAGATCTGACGTTGTGTTCCTTAGGAAAGACATCTAGCACACATTTGCCTCTCATTCCAGATTCAAACTTGAGACACAAGATTGGGAATAAATCCTGTGTCCCCATGGCACGTTATAGAAACTGGGATTAGCTCCGGCTTTATGGGCCGTAATGGCCTTGAAGGTAGCGTTACTTACTTACTTACTGATGTTTCTACATGTGGAAGAGATATGACGGTAATATGAATAGAAATGATTACACCTGCAGTGCGATGTTGGTGGTTTACTACTGTTCTGATCTTTCCCGATCATTAAGGTAATTATGTACAGCAGAAACTGGGTCTGCCTTGAAGGATCTTTTTATTGAATTATACTTTTAAATAAATTTTGAATAGTCTGTCACAATGTTTTGTCCATAAATCATTTCTTTCTTTCTTTCTTTTTGTTTTTTTTGCTTCTGTCGTTGTTTATAGAAACTGGACTGTCAACCATTCAAAGAGTTTGATGAAGGTAGGTTTGAATTTGTATTGTTGTTTTTGTGTTTATTTTTTATATACTATAATGTTGTAGGGGGACAAGGTGGGGGGGGGGGGAGGGGGTTCAGAGGCAAGGTGGGGGGGGGGGACTAGGAGGCATATTAGTGCTTTGTCATATCATATTTATTTGAAATGAATTTTTTCTTTAAGTAGAGGATTGAATTTTGCTTTGAATGTGAGGTTGAGGCCTATTATTATTATTATTATTATTATTATTATTATTATTATTATTATTATTATTATTATTATTATTATTATTATTATTATTATTATTATTATTATTATTATTATTATTATTATTATTATTATTATTATTATTATTATTATTATTATTATTATTATTATTATTATTATTATTATTATTATTATTATTATTATTATTATTATTATTATTATTATTATTATTATTATTATTATTATTATTATTATTATTATTATTATTATTATTATTATTATTATTATTATTATTATTATTATTATTATTATTATTATTATTATTATTATTATTATTATTTTTATTATTATTATTATTATTATTTTATTATTATTATTATTATTATTATTATTATTATTATTATTATTATTATTATTATTATTATTATTATTATTATTATTATTATTATTATTATTATTATTATTGTTATTATTATTATTATTATTATTATTATTATTATTATTGTTATTATTATTATTATTATTATTATTATTATTATTATTATTATTATTATTATTATTATTATTATTATTATTATTATTGTTGTTGTTGTTGTTGTTGTTGTTGTTGTTGTTGTTGTTGTTGTTGTTATTATTATTATTATTATTGCTATTCTATGTGCTGATAGTTTGTCTTTGTTGCCTCTGTAAGTTGAGCAGGCGGTTGGCAGGTGTGCTGCTGGTAGGTCCTATTTCTTGCCTTTCACTCTTTCGTCTTGCTGCTTCCTCTTGATTCACCCTGAGAACACTGCATATGGTGAAAGGGAAATTTCAATGAAGCAAACAAACAAAGCATCTTTAAGTTAAGTAAAAAAAGAAAGAAAAAAGAAATGAAATAGAATAAAAAAAAAGACATTTAAACAAATAAATAAATGAAAAAACAATAAAAAATAAATCAATAAATAAACTTCAAAACTTTTCCCAGGTGATGAGAGCTCCCAAACTCTTGTCATTGCTGCCAGGAAACTGCAGCAAGAAGAGGGAGCCCTGGTGATGGCTTTACGAGATACCTTCATGCCTAGAATGGAATAGAATAGAATAGAATAGAATAGAATAGAATAGAATAGAATAGAATAGAATGGAATAGAATAGAATAGAAATAGAATAGAATAGAATAGAATAGAATAGAATGGAATAGAATAGAATAGAATAGAATAGAATAGAATAGAATAGAATAGAATAGAATAGAATAGAATAGAATGGAATAGAATAGAATAGAATAGAATAGAATAGAATAGAAGAATAGAATAGAATAGAATAGAATAGAATAGAATAGAATAGAATAGAATGGAATAGAATAGAATAGAATAGAATAGAATAGAATGGAATAGAATAGAATAGAATAGAATAGAATAGAATAGAATAGAATAGAATAGAATAGAATAGAATAGAATAGAATAGAATAGAATAGAATAGAATAGAATAGAATAGAATAGAATAGAATAGAATAGAATAGAATAGAATAGAATAGAATAGAATAGAATAGAATAGAATAGAATAGAATAGAATAGAATAGAATAGAATAGAATAGAATAGAATAGAATAGAATAGAATAGAATAGAATAGAATAGAATAGAATAGAATAGAATAGAATGGAATAGAATAGAATAGAATAGAATAGAATAGAATAGAATAGAATAGAATAGATTAGAATAGAATAGAATAGAATAGAAATAGAATAGAATAGAATAGAATAGAAATAGAATAGAATAAAATAGAATAGAATAGAATAGAATAGAATAGAATAGAATAGAATAGAATAGAATAGAATAGAATAGAATAGAATAGAATAGAACAATAATAGGTTCCAAAGCGAATAAGAATAGAATTCTAGAAAGAATAGAATAGAATGGAATAGACAAATTTGAATTGAATAGATTTGGATAGAATAAAGATATCTAAGTAGATAAATAAAAAAGAGTTTTAAGTGCATGGTTTTGGTCTTATCAGATAATAACCTTTAGGATCACTGCGATTGATGGATTGTTGTTATTTTTCAAACAAAATTGTCAAAAAACCAAACTCCCTTGAGTGTTTGTGTCTAAATGATCAATCTGGCATAGTAATGGTGGTGGGTAGCACATAGCACAGAGACAATACTTGACACAGAGTTCCAAACGAAGCCATAACCTCATATTATTCTCACAAAAAAACAAACAAATAAGTAGATACAAGACATAATTTGCAATTGATAGATATGTAGATATAGATATAATATGATCAGATAGATAGATAAGTGTTTCTTTTTTGGATAGAATGATGAAATTTAAGTAGATAAATCCTAAAAAAGTTTTCACTTTTTCCCATGCATTTTTGGTCTTATCAGATTTTTTCCCTGCCAATGTGTTGCCTTGATCTACAGTTTATGTAAAGAAACAAAAGAAAACCAAACAATTCGGTTTCAGATAATAACCCTGAGATCACTGCCATGATCAACAAGTATATTGTCAGCAATGAAATTCTTTCAACATATTCTTTAAACCCTTAAATAAAGTTGACATATTTAACCTCTCAAAAAAAATCAGTAAGATTTGTTTTAAAAAATAACTACTGAATTTCACTTTTTTTTTCCCCTAAATTTTGAATTAATGTGTGCTTGCATCTAAGTTTGTAAATCAAAATAAACCAGTGAACGGCTCTAGTTCCCAATAACAAAAATCTTAAAATCTCAAAATGTGTGTTAGCAATGAAATTTTCAGACACTAGATAAAAAAATCATATTTAATTTAAGATTTTAAATGTGCTTAAAAAAATCGTATTATCTAAAAAATCACATCTTTTGAGAAAAAGGTTTGAAAATTAACTAAACTTCAAAATTTGCAGTTCCCATATTAAAATTGGTGTTTTCAGTACTCTTTCTTGAAAATGAAAAAAATCAATGATGTACTCGATTCTAAAGATGTTGAAGAAGCATTGTTAGACATTATTAGACCCAGACTCTACTAACTGACATTTTGCATCTATTGAATGGCTATGATGACATTTAAATAAGATATTACTCTCTTCAGCGTGTTTGCCACAATTGTGAACGACCTTTGGCCTAACATTGAAATCCCCATGATCTTTGGAGGAGATGAAGAGGTCGGAGGTGCCGTGAAGAAGTATGATTCTCTTCTAACAATACAGTCAGATTTGCGTGTCAAGTCTTCCAAGAGCTGTGTTTGCAGAGATCCATCAAAGGTAAGACGTGTGTTTGCATCAATCAAAGGTAAGATGTGTGTTTGCATCAATCAAAGGTAAGATGTGTGTTTGCATCAATCAAAGGTAAGATGTGTGTTTGCATCAATCAAGGGTAAGATGTGTGTTTGCATCAATCAAAGGTAAGATGTGTGTTTGCATCAATCAAGGTAAGATGTGTGTTTGCATCAATCAAAGGTAAGACGTGTGTTTGCATCAATCAAAGGTAAGACGTGTGTTTGCATCAATCAAAGGTAAGACATGTGTATGCATCAATCAAAGGTAAGACGTGTGTTTGCATCAATCAAAGGTAAGATGTGTGTTTGCATCAATCAAAGGTAAGATGTGTGTTTGCATCAATCAAAGGTAAGACGTGTGTTTGCATCAATCAAAGGTAAGATGTGTGTTTGCATCAATCAAAGGTAAGACGTGTGTTTGCATCAATCAAAGGTAAGACGTATGTTTGCATCAATCAAAGGTAAGACGTGTGTTTGCATCAATCAAAGGTAAGACATGTGTTTGCATCAATCAAAGGTAAGACGTGTGTTTGCATCAATCAAAGGTAAGACATGTGTTTGCATCAATCAAGGGTAGATGTGTGTTTGCATCAATCAAAGGTAAGACATGTGTTTGCATCAATCAAGGGTAAGACATGTGTTTGCATCAATCAAGGCTGTTGTTCATTGATAGACGTGAATAATGGCCGCAAGCGGTGGACTTGGTGGTCCAGAGGCAAGGACTCGGCCTCTCAATGATTGGGTTGAGGGGCCGTGCCCCTGATAATTGTTGAAAGAGTTCTCAGGTAAAACCCGCTCCCTGGTCAAAGTAGGGGGATTGACACCGAGTCCCATCGGAGATTGATGATAAAAAGGAGGTCATGTGTGCTATCACAACACTGTGCACGATAAAGATCACTTGGATGTTTTCTGGAAAGTCGTGGGCAAAATTTCATAATCCCAAAACCCAAAAATCACCTTAACTGTGGATGTGGGCAAAAGGCAAAATCCTCAAACCCCCAAATCACCTTAATTGTGGATGTGGGCAAAAATCCCCAAACTCCAAAATCACCTTAACTGTGGATGTGTGTAAAATCTAATCCAGTCAAATGGCTACAAATGTGAATTAAAATCATTATACCGTATGCAATAAACATGACAGATACACCGTCATAGCTGCACAACCGTATGTAAAGAACGTACTGCCAGCCATAGACTGAGGGAGTCAGAGAGAAGTGCCTCTCCTGAGAGTGCAGTGTCATGAAAAAACCCCCAATAAAACCTAGGCTAAACAGGGTTTTCAAACCAATGTTGTCATGGTTGCTAACACCTACACTATTGATTTCGCTATCGCTAGAACACAGGGTTTTCAAACCAATGTTGTCATGATTGCCAACTCCTTACACTATTGATTGCACTATTGCTAGAACACAGGGTTTTCAAACCAATGTTGTCATGATTGCCAACTCCTTACACTATTGATTTCACAATCGTTAGAACACAGGGTTTTCAACCAATGTTGTCATGATTGCTAACCATACGCAATAAGCATAACTCCTTACACTATATTGATTGTGCTATCACTAGATCGCATAACCGTACCTTCTTCCGATCCACAGACTCGTTGAATCTCAACACACCTGTCATTGCCATGGTCAACACGGCCATGGACAAATTCTCTGCCGTCCTGGACAACAGCAACAAACAGATCCTGGAGGACATGAACGATGCCATCGCCGTGGCGACGGCCGATTTGTGTTTGCTGCCAGGGACGGCCTTCCAGGCCCGGGTTATGCAGCTGTCGCAGCTCAGCTTGGCACATCAGGCGGTGAGTGCGTAGGGTGGCCAGTGATTGCGAGTGTTGGCGTGAAGTAAAGAAAAGTTCCTTTAAGGCCACCACGGCCCATAGAGCTGGAGCTTAACCCGGTCTCTATAACGTGAGGCGGAACAGTCGATAATAATCATCCCTTGGATAGGATGCTAGTCTAACACGGATTTTTACTCCCAAGCTAGTGCTTGTACTCATTGCACCTGGGTTGAGTAGGAAAATACGTGTTGAATGTTTTTCAAAGGAACACAATGGCAGATCTAGCAATGCTAAGATTCAAACCTGGGACCTCACGATCGACTCCGGGAGCCTAAACACTCCACCACCACTGCCACTGATTGTGTGAAAAGAAAATATTATTAATAACTTTAACTTCAATGAGGCATTTAGCTCCTACTGCCAATCTATCCCATGATGCATTGCGCGATTTCCCAGATTGGTGATAACTCTTTAGCGTGCCTTTTTTTCTCACTAGTGCTATTCATTGTATAATGACAGCAGAAGACGCACGCGCTGACTTTAACACTTAAATGTTACCTATCTAAACATGTGAATCAATAGAATAATATATAACTAGATTTATCTAGATGTACATCATAAAACTGTGGGAAACTAGTTGCTATGGCATCTTCGACATCCTATGCGTGTCATTTCATGTTTTATTCTTGCCAGGGCCAACCGAGAGAGTAGTGCGCTAGATCTTCTTATTCGTGCTTGCATTTTCACCATTTCGAACTTTAGAAAACTGGATTACCCAAGTATATATATATTAGGTTCTAGTTCTGAAGGAAGATGTTATATTGAAGATGTTCTTCTGTCCAACGAACGAGTTGAAAAAAATAGGACACGAAAAAGAGAATAAATTTGAACGTGTAAGGTTGAGACATTAATGATTTGTTAGAGAATTTGAGAATTGAAAACAGACTTCACAAATATATTAATTTAAATTTCATGAATATGAATGAAAATGTAAAACTATAGGGGTGTTTAGGGTGTTTCGGTATTCCCATTTAAACCCTACGAGATTGGTCGTGGTAACACTTTTTGCCTTGCCGCATTTTCTCAATGCAAAATTCTATAAATTTTCACATAGAATGTGAGACTGTGCATCAATGTAACGCAGTGCAAACAAAGAAAATAGATAATATATTAATCTTGTTAGCGCCAGTGAATAAGTTATAAAACTAGGAACATGTTGAATGTTATGTATGTACTACTACTCTGTTATTATCATTACTGCTCCATCCAGTAGAGCTATAAACAAAATTTGTACAATTTTTGATAAAAATGCTGTCATCAGGACTCTCCCCCCCTCCCCCCTTAACATTAGAAGCCCCTTTGCTTCCTCTGTTGCACAAGAACCAAACTACCGTATAATAACCATATGAGCAATCCATGTGTCCCTATTGGGTCTAGTTATTGACACTTACAAACCTTGTATATCTGTGAAAATAGATTAAAAAGCATAGCAGTATTTTCTTTCATTTTCTCAAAACATCTAAAATTGTACTTACGGGGTTTGCAACTTTCACCGTCGATATGTGTCTCCAGTCTCATGTCACTTGTCTAATATCTAATATCATCATCACAATACCGTATAGCCAAGTTACCACAATACCAAACGGTCAATTGATTTTGATTTTTGTTTCTGTCACAGATCCTGGTTGTAGGCCCTCCTGGCTGTGGGAAATCAGAATGTATCAAGACGTTTGCCGTCGCAGAAAGGGAACGAGGCAAGACCATCAACGTTCAAAGCGTTTTCACCAAGGCTGTTGACTGTGGAGAGCTTCTGGGCCGGGTCGACGCCAAGACAAAGTACATCATTCCTTCAATTATTTATTAATTTGTTTTATTTATTTTTTATTTATTTATTTATTTTAAAAGATAAAATATTTTAATCAATTTACATAATTTGTATTGTATTTAGGTAACGTCTCTTTGAAAATATTTATATATGGTTCTGTTTATTTATATACTTATGCATTTATTAAATATTCATATTTTTTTTCTTTAGAAAAATCATTAATTTAATGCTATGTATAGTTTAAGATTTTAATACTTCATTGTCTTTGCTGATGATAAATCTTTAATTGTGCAGCTTTAAGCCTTACATTTATTAGAAGATTTATCTTGATTATGAAAAAAATAAAAAAATTGATGCTTTATTTTCTTATTCCAGTGACAAACAGTAAAAGGAATCTATGAATCTATTCCTTAAGCACATTATGCATAGACAAAAAGCAAAACGTTTAGAGATTGTATTTCATTTCTGAAACAAGTTGTTAAAAGGTTTTAACAATGATGTGTTTCTTCATTGTCCTATCAGGGAATGGAGAGATGGACTGCTGACAGCATTGCTGCGCAAGTTTTGCGTCCACACCAGTCAGACGGACAACGGCGCCAGGCCGTGCATGAAGATTATGCAGCTTGGACGGAGAGGTAGGTTTACTGACTCGGTGACTTACTTGCTGAATGACTTGGTGCATTAGTCATTTTAGTGACTTAAGTCAGACTTGGGCCAAAAAGAAGCTGATTATTCACATTGCCTTTCTAAATGCAGCAACACATCGCCCCATTTTAAGTCGTTATTGTACCACCATGATTATAAACACATCTTTGTCTTCATCACGGCCCGAAATCTCAAATCATATTTTTGTCATTATTGAAACACGTCACCAAATGTAATGAGTCGACGGAATGACATTGAACTTTCTCCTCAATTGTTTTCAGTGTGACAGTTACCAGATGGAACTATTGCATTCCATTTTGAACCACTCAGGATCCGTTGTCATGGCTAACAACGAACGATTGAGCATTCCGGGAAACACTCAAGTTCATCTGGGAGGTAGGAAACAAATATAGGTAGTTGGAAGTAGCAGTAGAAGTAGTAGTAGTAGTAGTAGTAGTAGTAGTAGTAGTAGTAGTAGTAGTAGTAGTAGTAGTAGTAGTAGTAGTAGTAGTAGTACGAGGCGCCTGATACTTAAATATTACCCACACAATGAGGACTTGGTGAGCCAGAGGCTAAGTGTCAGCCTCTCAACCCAAAAGTTGTGGGTTTTAGCCTGACAGGTTTGAAAATAATTTCATTTCTTTTTCAAGTAAACCCCCCCCCCCCCCCCTCTTGTCCAAGTAGGTGGGTGACACTTTGGCCCATGGGAGACGGACGATAAAAGGAGGTCCTGTGTGTCAATGACATCATTATGTGGATATTTCCTTGGCTGTTCACAGGGCAGGTTTGGGGCAATATTTAAAAAAAGCCTACCAAAAACCCTTCGATCTTCTTTGTTGTGAATGTGGATAAACTCCAAATAAAAAAATTAAAAAAACAAAGATGAACCCAGGTAGTTCTTCAAAGGCAAACAAATGTTTGGAGTTTGTTCTGATACTCACAGAAATATTTTTTGTTGTTGTTTTCTGGTAGCTTGAAAGCTTGGAACACATGTCACCGTCGCTACTGGCAGCAGTGGGTGTGCTGATGATGAGTGCCTCGGACGTGGGCTGGAAGGTGATGCTGGTCCAATGGCTGGAGCACCGCAACGAGCCGGACAAAGACCTGCTGACAGGTAATGAGATTTATAAAGATAAAAAGGTAATGATGGATTTGAAAGTCTGTATCCCCACCATTCATCCCCCAGCAGGTCATTTTATTCCAAGTTTTCTCAATTCCCTGGAGAGCATACAGTACAGCAGCCTGTTAAGCGTTTTGTACTAACACACTGACAGGATCTTTCTCTACCTATAACTGGGTACTCATTCAAATCTGAGATGAGTGAAGAAAGCAGAGTGAAGTACATTTCCTTTGAGTAGCGTGAACTCTCCTCCCCCCCCCCCCCCAAACCTGAGCCAGTCATGGGTTTTGAACCAGTGTCGTCGTAGTTACAAACTCACCACACTATGGTTATAGAAACCATACACTTTTTAAAAAAATAATTCACAATTAGGAAATGATGAGACTAATTCTAATCTAAACAGTTTAAATGTCTACTGAAGCATATATATATGGGTAGTATGAACTTGAGAGTTTTGTGACCTAGGTCAGATAATTTTGTATCTTATCTCCCTTGTTACATTTCAGAGTTTTGCAACATTTACCTGGAAAATGTGGTTGACTATGTCACTAAGCTGCACGCAGCCTCCAATGCTTGGGACCAAGAAGAAAAACAAAACTGCTGACGGCACGCCCTCAGTTCAAGAGAGTTATCACCCATTCCTTGGTCAACATGATTCGAACTTTCACCAACCTGCTGGAGGTAGGGATTTGTTTTTGTTGTCATATGAATCTATCCCTTCTGTTTGAACTAATGGCTGTGCTCTTGATTGCATTGGCAGTTGGCATAGTGTTACCGGTAGAGCTTATTCGGGTTTCAGAGCGGAACAGGTGTTTCACCTCCTAGCATGCTAGTCTGATGCAGGGGAAGCTAGTGCTTGACCCAATATTCACAGTCTCGGTAAATGAGTGTTAAGTGTCTTTCCCAGGACGCTGGTGCTGATGCAACTCGGGACCTTATCCCCAGCTGGGCAAAATAGCCTGGAAAGCTAATACTTGTCACATCTCTGTCCCAGAAAAATTTACTTTGTAAAATTGTTCCTTCAAGGTCATCATGGCCTATAGACCTGGGTAGAGTCGGGGAAAATGAGTGTTAAGTGTCTTTCCCCACAATGCGAACCTGGTTTTGCTACGATTCGAACTCGGGACCTCATGATCCCCAGCCCGGCAGCCTTGGCTATTGACACCACAACTCTGTGTATGGGTAATTTACTAATAAGTGAAGAAAAAAGTAAAATTGCTTCAAGGTCATCATGACCTATAGAGCTGGCGCTTGTCCCGGTTTCAACAGCGTGAAGTGAAACAGGTGATAATAGTCACTTCCTCGACTGGACTAGACTTAACGCTAGTCCAGGCTTTTACTCCCATGCTAATGCTTGTACCCATTTGCACCTGGTTCGAGTGAAGAAAATGTATGTTTAAGTATTTTTGCCCAACAGGAACACAATGTCTGATTTAGCCTTGCTAGGATTTGAAACCTGGGACCTCAGGATCCCAAGTCCGGCGCCCTAACCATTTGACTACCCACACCACTAACTGATAATTATGTTGAATATACTGATTACATTTGGGCTGAAAAAGACACACCTGTTTCCTCTTTATCAAACAGTAAGGTTTTTTCAAGGCCATTAAAACTAATTGAGTGAGAGCTTATCCCAGTTTCTGTAGCATGAATCGGACCAGGGAATATTACATCATCTTCGGGGCAAAAAAACAAATGAAAGGAATCAAGAAATATGAACACTAGTCATTAGAGCGGATATTCTCAAGAAGAGACAAAGATTGTGTGATATATTAACTCTTTCCCTCTTCGAGCCAGAAAAATTGGCTGGAACCATTCGTTAATGTTGGACTTTGAGCCACATGAATCGGCTTGATAAATGTGTACTTTCTACTCCAATCCCCCTATTCAGATTTTTATTTATCGTTAGACTACTTCTGGGTCATGTCTAAAAGTGTCTTTTACGAAATTCAATCCTTTTACAAAATTCAATCCTTTTACAAAATTCAATCCTTTTACGAAATTCAATCCTTTTACAAAATTCAATCCTTTTACAAAATTCAATCCTTTTACAAAATTCAATCCTTTTACAAAATTCAATCCTTTTACAAAATTCAATCCTTTTACAAGGTTTGAGCAAAATGATTATGTTGATGATATGTTTTTGTTTCTTTTTTTACATCTTAAAAATTAGCATGTACAAGCATCACCAAATCAAGGATTCTAGATCAAGTAGGGAAAGAGTTACTGTATATTTTATGTTCTTCAGTTTTCAATTATGCATACAAGTAAAAATGGTCACATTATTATGATTATAGTTTGTCCATTGTGTGCGTACGTACGTACCGTATTTCGCCTTTTTCCAACTGTGTTTTGCAGGTGTTGGTGAATCCTTTTAACGACCTCAGTGATGTTGAATCGACGCTACTTCAACTATGCCGCGGTTTGGGCCTTTGGTGGCACCTTGGAGGAGCAAAACCGTCAGGAGTTCAGTGATTGGTGGAAAAAACAGTTTGACGAACACATCGACTATCCCGCTGATGGCACGGTAAGGAGATCCGATGTTCACTTTTGCTTGGTCAAATTTTCATATTCAAGTTGTTGCAAAAATTTTGTCTTTGGACATGTTCACATTTGTTTTTTATGTCAAGTGGTTTTTTCTCTTTTTAAATTCATGAAAATTAAATGTACACATTGAACGAAAGAGATTAAAAACTTCAACCGTTATCTTTTTTGTTATTAGCTAGTAAAAAAACTCATTGCAATGATAAGGTTAGACTCTGATAAACATGGAGAAAAACAAGGGTGATAGAAAAAAGCTCTTTCAAAGTCTGGAAGTTCATAGAAATAGGGTTGATCCTGGTTTCTATAACACTAAGTAAATCACATGATTGAATTCATCCTCTGGAATGCATCTGGTGGGGGTACTCATTCACACCTGGGTTGTGTCAAAAATAAAGGTTAAGTGGGGTACTCATTCACACCTGGGTTGTGTCAGAAATAAAGGTTAAGTGGGGTACTCATTCACACCTGGGTTGTGTCAGAAAATGAAGGTTAAGTGGGGTACTCATTCACACCTGGGTTGTGTCAGAAAATGAAGGTTAAGTGGGGTACTCATTCACACCTGGGTTGTGTCAGAAAATGAAGGTTAAGCGGGGTACTCATTCACACCTGGGTTGTGTCAGAAAATGAAGGTTGGGCAGCATCTTCCCTCACAAACATAATATAGCAAGACTGCTATAAATAGGATTCAAACTCTCAATCCCAGCAATCTTGCACCATGTATCTCTTACTGCCCCCCTCCCCCCCTACCACACGATTTAAACACGCCCATTTTTTATGATATTTTACTGTGAGACTTTCAATTCAATTCAATTCAATCATCTTCATTGATCCTTTATAAAAGGAAATTATACTTGTGTTATCACAATTTCCATTTGAAAAATATAAGAATACATCAATGCATTTAAATTCAAAACAAATTTAACATAAGTTAATCATTAAATTGTGAGAATTTATGAAGAGGGTAAAAAAAAAGATCAGAATAAAGATGGATTAATAGTCAGTATCCCGACACGACCGTCAGCAGACCTCATTTCTTTGAAAGTCCTCCTCAACTCCCTGGGAGCATACAGTACTGCAGCCTATCACTGCATCATCTTACACTCTGACAAGATTTGTGTCTACCCATAGCTGGGTACTCATTCACATCTGAGTCAAGTGAGGAAAGCAGAGTGAAGTACCTTTCCTTTAAAGCACAACGTTCGTGAAAAAACACCTCAGCATGCCATGGGTTTTGAATCGGTGTCACCATGGTTACAAACTCACAACATTACGGTTTTCACTGCAACGCCTCTATCATTCATGTAATTTATTTTTTTTAACTCTTTTTTGTTTTTTTGTACCTCTTTTTTTTTTTTACCTCTTTTTTGTTTTTTTTTTTACCCCTTTATTGTTTTTTTACCTCTTTTTTGTTTTTTTTTACCCTTTATTGTTTTTTTTTACCTCTTTTTTGTTTTTTACCCCTTTACTGTTTTTTTTACCTCTTTTTTTTTTTTTTCCCCTTTATTGTGTTTTTTACCCTCTCAATGTATCCTGAAATTAGGTATCTTGATGCAATTGTTATTTTCTATGGGTGAAAATCTTTCACCTTTGTTGAATGTTGATGCTTTGCCGGCCAAATTCATTAATAAAGCGTCTTAACTGTGTGTCCCCCCTCCCCCTCTCCCTCCTCTTCCTCCTCACAATGAGTTGAAAATATTTACAATGAAAGTGAATTCTACTAGGAATATGTTGATATCAAGTTTGTGAGCTTGAAACTTTCGCAGGGATGTAAAGAATTATTGCCGTCCAAGCTGTTTGAGTTCATCTCCTTTATCTGTGCCAGGTGTTTGACTACATCGTTGACAACGAAACTCATGAGTTTTGCAGGTGGAGCGATTTGGTTCCGTCGTACACCGGGACGCCTCACCAGGAATTCCGTCCCGGATGCCTTTGTGCACACTGTGCACACAGAGGTTGGTTTGGAATTTTTTAAAAAAACTTCTAGTAATTTTTTGTCTTTTTTAGGCAAATCGTGTCACACAGAATATCAATTTGCTTTTTCTTTCTCAATCTAGCTTCTAAGTGGATTGATTCATGTAAATAAATAGATTCCCTGATTTTGTGTGTAAATTGAATGCACCTTGTGTTCTGTCATTGAAAGATTGTTTGTTCTTTTGAGGGATTTTTGTTTGTTTTTCTTGCTTTTTCCTTCATGTGTTTGTAATTTCGTCAGGAAAGAGAGATACAAATGACTAATTTTTGGGCATTTTCTATCGTGTAATGATTTGTTACAAACAAGCAGGCTGTATTCTTTTACACTTTTCCATTTTCTTATGGTGTGAGAATGGTTTTTGCCACAGACTTGTAACGCTTCTCTTAGACTTAAATGTTTAGGACAGTAGTTGTAATGGTCTCTCTCTCTTTTTCACTCACAGCAACTTCTTCACCTGCTCGGCTTGTTGACTGACGCTGGCAAACCCGTCATGTTTGTCGGGGGACAACGGATGCGGCAAGACGGCCATTCTCAATGAAAGGATTCGCACCGTCTGCTCTGGGGAAGTGGCTGAGGTCCTGTCTCTGTCTGTCTATGCCAACAGGTACAAAATTTACTTTTTAAAATTTTTCTTTTTGAGCTTGTTAAAAATGTTTGTGTCTGATTTTCTATTCAAAACGCATCTGTGTCGGATCTGCTGAAGACATCCGTGATTACCGCCAAATTGTTTTAATTGTGTAAATCATTTGAGAAAGGAAGACAACTGTGAGGAAAGGAGGAAAGTGAGTAAAATAAAATTCCTTCAAGGCCATTACGACCCATAGAACCGGAGCTTATCCCGGTTCCAATAGCGTAAAGCGGAACAGGTGATAATAGTCACCTCCTAGCCAGGACGCTACTCTGACGCATGTTTTAACTCCCAAGCTAGTGCTTGTACCCATTTGCACCTGGGTAAAGATGGAAAGGTGCGTGTTAAGTGTCCTTCTCAAGGAACACAACATCGGACATAGCTTTGCTAGGATTCAAACCTAAGACCTCATGATCCCCAGAGCACAGCCTAACCGCTTAGCCATCCATGCCACTAAATGAGTTCCTTCACTCAATGATATAGAAAGAGGGAGGGAGGAAGCTGGTAGTTAAATGCGCTGCCCCAACAGATGTTTGGATTTAGAGACATACTACTATACCAACAGTAAATACATGGTGATTTTTATGAACTTTCCTTTTCATGTTTTTAGATTTACAAATGCTCGCCTTTTGTTTGAGAGACTCGACGAGAGGCTTGAATGGAAACATGGCCGCACCTTTGTGCCACGTGGCAACAAAGCGCCTCCTGTGTATGGTTGACGACATCAACTTGTCCAAGGTATGGAATGTCTTCTTATCCATTTTTTGTATTACAGTGGTGTGGGCCTAAGAACCAGCGGGCTGAGAACCTGGTCCGCCTAAGAACTCACTAATTCCTTGCAACAGAATTTATATAAAACTATCCCCCTTAAGATCCTGCTACTACAGCCCGGTCCACCTTAGAACATGGTCTG
>JAXRKP010000839.1:92500-165000 GCA_037039925.1 Doris montereyensis
CCTCTCAACCAAAAGGTTGTGGATTCAAGCCCTGACGGTTGTTAGGTTTTCGTGTAAAAGCTACCCCGGTTTCTTCTGTTCCAGGTGGGTGGATTGACATCTAGTCCCATTGGAGACGGATGATAAAGGGGTCCCATGTGCAGGTAACAACACTCTGTGCACATTGAAGTTGCCTCGGCTGTTTACAGGGCAGTCTGGGGAAAATTAAGAATCCTACCAAAAAACTCTTAGTTGTGGATGTAGTAAATAAAATCAAAGTGAATCATCATTTTTTAAATGAACAAGCTATAGAACTGAAATTATGTTTTTAATTTATAATGACAACATTCTTTTCATCTCTGAATTGTTTTCAATGTTTTTTGAAAAACAAACAATTGCTATTTGTAGACGCATTAAATAAGCATGTAGCATTTTATTTGAATCTACATGTACAGGAACATCTGTTTGTCCCTACAACCTGGCTGTAACAAACGGAACTTATTGTTGCTATGGCAACATGAATGCTTTTGGGTGTCTGGCAAGAGAATGGTCAATGAAGTCGACTTCCGATTCCGCCAAGCTTTTGTCACGGCCGTGAGGAAACAGTTTATTGACGATGACCAGGTAATCCTCTGTCAAGTTCACTGTTGAAATATTTTACATGTTTTTTGTCTATATATATTTGAAAACTCAGGAGGAAAAAAAAGATTTTTTAGTCCAACTGGAAGTGTTTAATGGATTTATGTAATTTAAAAATTTTGCTCTTAAGTGCATTTTCAAATTTGTTTTTAACGAAGCCTGTCTTCAATGAAACGGGCTGAGATCACCGCATATGATGGGTAGGGTAAATTCCAATGAAACACAACAAACTTGTCTAAATTCAGATCACATTGAAACCTCTTAAAAATTTTATAAAAAATGCGTGGTCTCCTTGCCGCTGTTAACGACATCCATAATTTCTTGTCTAAATTTAGATCCAGACGATAATCCGCCCCAGGCCACCGCTCTTCTCCAACCTCATTGAGCAAGACAGTGGCGTGGTGACTGCCGGCATGATCGACACTCGCAGCAGTGCCAATGTGTCAGAGGAGGATGCCAAGACGGACTTGTACCGGCTGGTGGTCAAGCATGCGGACATCAAGGACCTGCTGGAGAGAGGCGTGGAAGAGTACAATAAGATACACCCCCGTATCAAACTGGCTTTGTACAAGGTAACGGGATGTGGTTGGTGGACAGGCGGAAGTGGCAGGGGTAGGGGGGTGAGAGGGAGGGAGGGAGGGAGAGGTGTTAGAGGAATTGTAGCTCTGTTTCGGAACAGCTCTCTGAGGAAAAATTAATTAATGTTGAGGCATTGAGTAAATTTGGAAAGAGCAAGATTTTCGGACATTTTATACTTGGGACTTTACAAACGGTTGTGGCTTTGAAAGAGCTAAAATGAGCCTGCAGTTAAAGAAGCCTAACAGGTTTACCACTTAATTTAATTCCCGAAACATTAGATTATAACCAATAAAACTATCATTAGAATTTATAGGAAATATTTAGAAAATGAGAGGAATATAGAGAAAAAGAGAGAAATATAGAGAATAAAGAGAGAGATAGAGAGAAAATATAAAGGAAATAATAAGAATTATAGAGAAATACAGAGAGAAATACGGAAAGAAATAGAGAGACAAATAGATAGATGGAAGCATGAATAGAGATAGGGATGATGAGGGAAAAGAGGAGGCAAGGAAAAGCTTATTCGTTGTAAAAAAAAACCCAAAATCAGTAACCCAGTATCCTACCTTACTTATGATATCTTTTCCCTTCGATCTTTTCACCAGAGTGTCATAGAGCAGGTGTGCCGGCTGTCGCGCATCATCGCCTCCCCTCATGAGTGCGCCAACACGGTGCTGGTGGCTGAGGGCTGTCCCGTCCGATGTTCCGTCATCGTCCGTCTGGCCGCCAACTTGTGTGGCTTCACTATCTACCGGCCCACCGCTACAGCCTCCACGCATCTCCTCGCTGTACAGATGGATAACTTCAAGGCCGATTTGGTCTCTGGCTACACCAGGGCTGGGGCAAAGGTCAGATTTAAGTCGCCGCCTCTGTGTGTATGTGTGTGTGTGTGTGTGTGTGTGTGTGTGTGTGTTATTGTCTGTCTGTGCTATGTTTTGTGCTTGTGTTGGAAGTTGGAAACGAGTGTGTTGTTATAAGAAGACATTGCTTTCTCTGAAGTGAAACGCTTAATTAGCTTTTACTGGGTTTTTTTTTTTATCTTCTGTCGCTTTTGTATGGATGGTTATATTAGTTAGATTATTTGTTGTGTGTGTGTGTGTGTGTGTGTGTGTGTGTGTGTGTGTGTGTGAGTGTATGAATGTGGGAGGAACTTGAGATAGAGAGAAAAGAGAGGAAGTTATAGAGAGAGAGAGAGAGAGAGGGCGGTGGAGGGGGGAGGGGAGTGTAGGTTGCTATCTAGATGGGATTTTCAGCCAATCCCATTCTGCTAAATTGGAATACAGCAAAATATTATGTTTTGCTTTACCACTTAATTTAATTCCCAAAACATTAGATTATAACCAATCCATTTTTTTGTTTCACTATCCAGGGAGAGAAAGTTATCCTTCTGCTGCAGGAAGAAGACCTGGCCGCCTCAGATTACCTGGTGTTCATCACAGAGTTCATCATTTCAGGTTCCATCACTCACCTGTTCACCAATGAGGAACAGACGACCATCATTAATTCTATCAGAACAGAGGTGACTCAGGCTGGTCTGACCTACACTAGGGATGTTGCTTGGAACTTTTTCCTCAGGTATTGTAAGAGTTAAACGTCCTGGGCTTTTAACTTATTTATTGATATTTTCCTGAACGATTTTGGAGTTATAATCGCTTTTGAATCACTGTCGAAAATTGTTTATGATGTATATGTTTTTCACAAATTTGACGTGCATTTTGACCTAAGGTGAGATTCTCTTTCTTGCAGAACTGTTCGCAACAATTTCCGCGTCATCCTAGTAACTTGTGGATGTCCGGAGAAATTCCAGCACATGTGCCGAGAATATCCAGCCTTCACCAACAACGTCAACTTCCTGTGGTTTCCCCATTGGTCCAAGACGCAGCTTATCGAACATGCCCTTTTCCACCTGAAGGTAAATCAATGAAACAAAATTTTATAACTCTAATGTATAATCAATCATTCTCTATGAAATTGAAATGTAAAATATGTCCAAAACCTGTAGCAAGAAGCTTCAAATATTTGAAGAGTTAGATATGCGCCAATTTTACACATTTTAGATATTTAAATCAAATAAAAATTTACACAGCTCAATCTATGTGTTTCAAAAATCTGTTACTTACAACAGCTAATATTGTTCTCATGCCAGACAGCTATGAGTCTGATTTTATAGATAGGTACGAGCTATTAATTTTTTCAATGTGAAATGTTTCAAAATGAGGCTGAAGCTTATGTCTTACTTTACAAATGAACTCTTCATTTATAAACGCATGCCCGAAAAAAGCCTCCATGAATTCAATGGCAAGAAACAACCAGGCCTGTATACCTTTTGGCAGAGCACAAGTCAGAAAGAAGTGAAATTAGAAATAAGTCAGATAAGATGGAGATAGCTAGTAGGCCTGGGTGAGCCTTGAGAATTACTCGATTTCAATAGTGTGCCTAAGTCACAGTTACGTCATTTAGAGAAAAATACCAAAAACCATTGACTTTGACACTGTTGGCTTTTGGAATTCCAAGTTTCAAACGGCTGTTAACGTAATGCATTTTCATCATATTATCATTTTCACACTTTTCAGGAAGCCTGGTTATTCTTTTATTTCATAGGATTACCTCTCTGTCTCATTTTTCACAAAAAAATGAACATAAACATTGGCACACTATTGAAATAACCCCTTCAATCGTCAACGCATTATGTTGTTGTTTTAAAAAAAAAAAATCTACTCCTGCGCTTGTCTATCGTGTCAGACTGAGTCCATCTGGCTTACGGACATTGACAAGGAGAACATTGCCCACATGCTGGCCTCCATGCACCTGGTGCTGAGACAACAAGACGGAGGGGAGCATACGGTAGGGGAGCATGGACATGTCAACAACTCTGGCTTTGAAAAGTTTGTGGAAAGGTGAGAGCTTTATTCCCCACCCACTTGGTGTGCCCTTTACAGCACTCTTGATTCTTTTGAAATCGTATTTGGAATTAAATAGTTTACAATTAATCATTATAATATAAGTGATCAAAACAAAACTACTACTACTACACCTACTACTACTACTACTACCACTACTACTACTACTACTACTACTGCTGCTACTGCTACTACTGCTACTACTACTACTACTACTGCTACTGCTGCTGCTGCTGCTGCTGCTGCTACTGCTGCTACTGCTACTAGTACTGCTGCTACTACTACTACTACTGCTACTGCTGCTACTACTACTAGTGCTACTACTACTGCTACTACTGCTGCTGTGCTGCTACTACTGCTACTGCTGCTGCTACTACTACTACAACTACTACTACTGCTGCTGCTGCTGCTGCTGCTACTACTGCTGCTGCTGCTACTGCTGCTACTGCTGCTGCTGCTACTACTACTACTACTGCTGCTGCTGCTGCTGCTACTACTACTACTGCTGCTGCTGCTACTGCTGCTGCTGCTACTGCTGCTGCTGCTGCTGCTGCTGCTGCTGCTACTACTAGTACTAGCTGCTGCTGCTACTGCTACTGCTGCTACTGCTGCTACTACTGCTGCTGCTATCTGCTGCTACTACTACTACTGCTGCTGCTGCTGCTGCTGCTGCTGCTGCTACTGCTGCTACTACTACTACTACTACTACAGCTGCAGCTGCTGCTACTACTACTACTATTATAAATGCTACTCTTATCATAGCACGGATTGCGACACAGACCCATTCTTTGGTGTGCTGCAAGATCATGCTCCAGTCCAAGAGACTCCATCACGGCAAGAAGCAGGGGAATCCTCATATGGATTTCAGCAAGATGAACCAGCCAGACCTCATGGAGCAGTTTGCTGAGAGGTTTGAAAATGAACTGGAAACCTCACTGACCAGAGCTTCGCCGCGGAGAAATAGGACACCCTGTGGAACACAATGCATTGCACTGTCTTGGCTACCTTTGGGAGAAAGGCTTCAAAGTCCCATGATTGGTTTGAGACCAAGTCCGCCAAGATGACCCCTGTTATTGAAGCCAAGCGCGCAGCTCTCAGCAGAGTACAAGCGGTCACCCAGCGAGAGAAATTTGCAGATTCTCTGGGCTGCCAGGAGCAAAGTTCAACAGACTGCCAGACACTGCGCCAATGAGTGCTGAACAGAACTCAACAAAACTATCAAACAGCAGCAATCACCGGGGAACATCAGAGGGATGTATGACGGCACTAAGACAGCAATGGGACCAGTGCAGAACAAGACTGCTCCCCTCAAATCCACCAATGGGGAATAATGTGGCAAGACAAAGGGCTCAATAACGTCCTGTCTGTGCAAGACAGGGTGCCAATACAGATCCTGTCTCAGCTGCAGACTGCCCAGCATGTCCACACTGCTCAGACAGTGCAGACTCCGTGGCCAGAGCTGGCCTCTGAAGAAGACATGCCAGACGGCCGCATCCCTGCAGGGACCTCCTGTGGAGAGCTGGCCTCTGGAAGAAGACCCTGGTTTGCTGACAAGTCCACAAGCCTGCGACTCTGTGACAGGGGAGTGAAACACAACATGAAGCTGGAGCCTGGCAGCAGTTCAACAGAGGAGCCCTGGCCCAACATCCAAAACAGGGGAGGAAGCCTCTGCCAACAGGGAGGCGGGCCTCACAGAAAGCAGCCACAGACAGCTCCCTAAACAGGCCAATACTCACTGCAGCTCCTGCAACATACAGATTTCACACTCCTACTCTCCGCATCTGCCTGTACAGCCACAGATGTCCTGCTACAACTACTACTACTGCTATAACTACTACTACTACTACTACTACTATTACTACTACTACTACTACTACTAGCTACTGCTTACTACTACCGCCACTGCGGGCCCACGAAAACAAAGCGACAGCTTACTACTACTATTACTACTACTACTGCTTACTGCTATTACTACTACTACTACTACTATTACTACTACTACTACTACTACTACTACTACTACTACTACTACTACTGCTATTACTACTATTACTACTACTACTACTACTACTACTACTACTATTACTTACTACTACTACTACTACTACTACTACTACTACTACTACTACTACTACTACTATTACTGCAACTACTACTACTGCTACTACTACTACTACTGCTACTACTACTACTACTACTACTACTATTATTTCCACAGCTACTACTACTATTGCTACTACTGCTGCTGCTATTACTACTTCTACCACCATTTCTACTACTTCTACGTATGATAATAGTACTATCAATAACAATAATAATGATGTTAATAATCAACTTGTTCATACTTTTAAGGCTTTTACAGGATTGAGATGGCGTTCAAAGTAGTACTGGGAGCAAATCTTTGTAATCAAACCAGTTTTGAGAACTAATTTGTGCCAACAGGAAAGGTTTGAAATGTAACATGTCTCAACACCGTTGTTTTTTTATTTTATCCCGATTTAGATTCATCTCTTTGGCCAATGAGAAACACACGGAGGTGAACAACACCCACGAGGCCGTGACCAAAACACTCAAGCAAATTCGTCATTGAGAACGAGGTGGCCATCAAGCTGAAGAAACAACTGGAGCACGAGATGGTTGTCCTCCAGGAAAGGAAAGCCGTAAGTGTGAATTTGACACGTGGTGTGGCCTTTGTTGTTGTTTTTCTTCTTTTTTCTTCTTCTTCTTCTTCTTTTTCTTCTTCTTCTTCTTCTTCTTCTTCTTCTTCTTCTTCTTCTTCTTCTTCTTCTTCTTCTTCTTCTTCTTCTTCTTCTTCTTCTTCTTCTTCTTCTTCTTCTCTTCTTCTTCTTCTTCTTCTTCTTCTTCTTCTTCTTCTTCTTCTTTTCTTCTTCTTCTTTTCTTCTTCTTCTTTTTCTTCTTCTTTCTTCTTCTTCTTCTTCTTCTTCTTCTTCTTCTTCTTCTTCTTCTTCTTCTTCTTTCTTCTTCTTCTTCTTCTTCTTCTTCTTCTTCTTCTTCTTCTTCTTCTTCTTCTTCTTCTTCTTCTTCTTCTTCTTCTTCTTCTTCTTCTTCTTCTTCTTCTTCTTCTTCTTCTTCTTCTTCTTCTTCTTCTTCTTCTTCTTCTTCTTCTTCTTCTTCTTCTTCTTCTTCTTCTTCTTCTTCTTCTTCTTCTTCTTCTTCTTCTTCTTCTTCTTCTTCTTCTTCTTCTTCTTCTTCTTCTTCTTCTTCTTCTTCTTCTTCTTCTTCTTCTTCTTCTTCTTCTTCTTCTTCTTCTTCTTCTTCTTCTTCCTTCTTCTTCTTCTTTTTCTTCTTCTTCTTCTTCTTCTTCTTCTTCTTCTTCTTCTTCTTCTTCTTCTTCTTCTTCTTCTTCTTCTTCTTCTTCTTCTTTCTTCTTCTTCTTCTCTTTTCTTCTTCTTCTTCTTCTTCTTCTTCTTCTTCTTCTTCTTCTTCTTCTTCTTCTTCTTCTTCTTCTTCTTCTTCTTCTTCTTCTTCTTCTTCTTCTTCTTCTTCTTCTTCTCTTCAGTATCTAACTCAGTCCCTGAGCATTACTGTTAGTGTGAATTAGAATGTTTAATTTGACAAAAGTGAATCAAATTTTGATGTGAAAATGAAGATTTTAAGTTGATCATTGCCATATTTAGAGCTACTACACACTTTAATTTGTGTTGATCCATTGTAGAACTTGTTACACAGCCTGACTATACCAGTGTCAATTGGATGACAAACAATGTTAAAAGAGGGCACCAATTTGTTTGAAAAGCGCATATAATTATCCTTGTACTAAATTTGAAAACCATCTAATGGGATAAGACCATTTCGGTGTTTATCGCTTTAAAAATTTTTTTATTTACTTTAATCCTTGATCTACGTTTTTCCAATGGTAATGGCATCCATCATAACTGTGTTGCTTAGATAATTAGTTTTGAAATTATGAGCTCATAATGAGAGGTCAAGGAAGATTGACTTATCTGCAAAATTAAAATTTTTGGGGTTGAAAGTGCAAATGGCTCTCATTGACATTAAAAACATTTTTATGGTATCAAAAAGGTCACAAACTCAGGCAAGAGAGCCAAACCCTCTTAGAATGTTTTCTCAAAATATCACATCTGCAAAAATTTGGCATGGGATTATGTAAAATCGTAACAGCCGCAAATCAGGAAAAGATAGTATTTTTGTAGATATAATTAGTTGGCTTTAGACCCTCCATAGGCGTTTTAATCCTAATTTGGTTGTGCCTGGTGATATTCCTAAAGATTTTGTTGCTTTCTCCTTGAAGAATTTCTGTCAATTCTACATAGTTGTATAAGATAACTCATAATAAACCTTAATTTATCTTTTAATTCCGATTGTTTTTATTATCCCCCCACCTCAGGGAACCATCAAGATTCTGTCTCAGATTGGACAGGACACAGCCATCACAGAGCAGCAAATACGTGTTGTCAAAAACCAAATGGAGAAGATTTCACACCTGAAAAAGGTAACACAGTTGAAAGTACTGAACCTGCAGACTTTTTTCACTTATCCTCAATGGGCTCTAAATACTATGCAGTATCTAGATAATGGAAAGTTCGTATCAAGGGGGAATTTTTTAAGGCCTTTGGCTTAGTTTTAGTTTTTTGTTTTGGTAACTGAATTTTGTGGGTTTATGTTAAAGTACATCAGTGTCTGGTTAGAACTCTTACAGTGATTCTGTTGAAAGCCCCAATCAACAAGAAAATCAAGTCAAGATTACGTAATGATTCATTCTGTTTTAGTCAGTCTCAGTTGCTGTCTTTGCACATTTGCATAATCACTTACCTTCTATCTCTGTCTTGCTTTTTATTCTGTCTTTTTATCTATCATTTTATCTATCTATGTATCTATGTATCAATCTATCTATGTATCTATGTATCTATCTATTTACCTACATATCTAACCACCCACCTCTCTCTGTCTCTGACTCTCTCTGACTTTCTCTATCTGTCTGTCTGTCTGTCTGCTTCTCTGTCTGTCTGCTTCTCTGTCAGTCTGTCTATCTGTCTCCCTTCTCTCTCTCTCTCTCTCTCTCTCTCTCTCTCTCTCTCTCTCTCTCTCTCTCTCTCTCTCTCTCTCTCTCTCTCTCTCTCTCTCTCTCTCTCTCTCTCTCTCTCTCTCTCTCTCTCTCTCTCTCTCTCTCTCTCCTCTCTCTCTCTCTCTCTCTCTCTCTCTCTCTCTCTCTCTCTCTCTCTCTCTCTCTCTCTCTCTCTCTCTCTCTCTCTCTCTCTCTCCCTCTCTCTCTCTCTCTCTCTCTCTCTCTCTCTCTCTCTCTCTCTCTCTCTCTCTCTCTCTCTCTCTCTCTCTCTCTCTCTCTCTCTCTCTCTGTCTCTCTCTCTCTCTGTCTCTCTCTCTCTCTCTCTCTCCCAGCCCATAACTTGTGTCTCTCAACATTGCCATCCCTCAATTGTCTTTTGCCTCTACCCCTGCCTCTACCTGTGCATAATTTGCCTCTGCCTCTGCCTCTTTGTCAAATAAAGTCAAAGACAGACAATATAACCGTCCTTTCAAAAACGTCCAATCTTTTACCAGCGACTGCCAGAGTACCAGGTAGCGCATGAGAGGGCAGTGTACAAGGCTATCGCTATCGTTGCCGACACCAAGAAAGTGGTCAAACTGATGGACATTGACGACCTGGCAGAGCTGAGAGCAATGTCCAAACCTGCGCTGGACATTGAAGACTTGATGGCAGCCATTATCATGCTGCGTATGTTGACCTCTGACCTTTGTTAAAACAAAACAAAAGTTTTATTAACTAGCTCAGCCAAAGCTCCAATAGTATCACTCAGTATGACTTTGACTGTTGCTACGCTTCTGCCCCTAACACTGTTGTAATCAAAATAGGATTTCCCCATAATTTATTTGTTAATACATGTATCTTATTCCATTGAATGCAAATGAAGCATAGCAATATTATACAGAAGAAAAGAAGAGCTCTTACTTTAGGGAATGAACTCATTAGTCCTGTCACTTCTTGTTGTTGTTGTTGTTGTAGCAATGGAAAAAGAAGTGTGGAAACAATATTACTGTTTAGAAAGGAAATAGAAATATTCAGTTGAAAAATAAGAGATTGTACACTCTCACAATAAAATCGACATTTGGTACATTTAGAGACAAAAATGGTTTACAGCTGAATTTTTTTTTTTTTAACGGAAATAAGATTCTTTTTTTGTTTTAAATATTTTCTTTATTTACTCATTTTCATTTCCTCTTTTATCTTCGTTCTCATTTCTTGTTGCAGTGAAATCTCCATCAGCGGATCTGACATGGCAGAAAGGTGCCAAGAGACAGATGGCCAATCTAGAAAGGTAAAGTAGATTTGATGGCTTTTCTAGTAAATGAACCCCAAATGGATAACCACAGCAACAGAAGGTGTCAAAAATTGAGTGTGTATGGTATATATACGTATGTATGAATGCATTCATGTGTGTGTGTGTGTGTCTGTCTGTGTGTGTGTGCATGCATGTGTGTGTGTGTGTGAGGAAGGGCTAGGGGTGGTAAGGTTACTTATCTTTTGCGCCTAGAGCTGTCGTAAGATGGGAGTGGGCACTATAGAAATGAATTGTATTATTATTATTATTATTATGATTATTATGATAATTATGATTATTATGATTATCATTATTATTAATATTATTATTATTATTATTATTATTATCATTATCATTATTCCTTATCTTTATTATTATTATTATTATTATTATCTCATTATTATTCATTTATTATTTTAATTTATTATTATTATTAATATTATTATAGTAGTAGTAGTATTATTATTATTATTATTATTATTATTATTATTATTATTATTATTAAGATTATTTTATTATCCATATCATTATTCATTTATCTATTTTAATTTGTATCATCATTTTAATAAAATTACTAGTAGTAGTAGTTGTAGTAGTAGTAGTTTAGTAGTTGTAGTAATAGCAGTTTTGTTGTTGTAGTATTAGCAGTTTTGTTGTTGTAGTAGTAGTAATTTAGTTGTAGTAGTAGTAATAGCGGTTTTGTAGTAGTAGTAATAGCAGTTTAGTTAGTAGTAGTAATAGCAGTTTTGTTATATACTTTTTTTTTTCTTTACAGTATTAGTAACAAAACAATAATGGATTTGAATCTTTGTTCCCCCTCTCTGTAAAGGTTCATTGAGGAGCTGACTACATTTGACGACTACCAGCTCCCTGAGTCGACCCTGGTCCTCGTTGAACCCTACCTGAAAAAGCCGTCATTTGACCCACAAACCATGGCTGAGAAGACCAGCAACACTGCATGTGGGGCTCTCTGCAAATGGGTCCAAGGCGTTGTCAGGTATGCATAATGTTTTCATACACTGCCCGCACATCATTTTCGCATCATGGATCATATATCAGCTCAGATTCAGAAAACATGACGGAAGATAAGATTATGCTCGAGTCTAGTGGGAAGTGTAGCATAAGTGTCCTAGGTGGTTTGGCTGCCAGACTTAAGATCATGAGGTGGTGGGTTCGAATCCGTACAAAATCTAGTTCTGACATGTCGTTCCTTGGGAAAGATAATCAACACAAACTTTTCTCACTTTAGTCTAGTGGGGGGGGGGGGAACCTGGCATGGCAAGTTTGGGACCAAAATGTTGATTTTCTGGTCTTAAGTTTATGGCAGAAAAATGTCCATATGATGTATAATTTTTTTGTTACACAATATTTTGTAGGCGAAGGTAGGTAAAACTAGTCAAAATTTAGATGTAAATTGCCCTAACACTGACTGAGAAGATGGCAATGAAAACCTGTATAACCGGCCAGTTATCGCCACACAATGCAACATCTGGGCACATGGTCTATCGACACGCCCCCTCGCTGATTTTGCCTAGCGCTAAGTGATGTAAGAGGTGGAGGTCAAATGTTCGAGCGATGAGTTTGTAAACACGCGCACAAGTATGGGAATAGAGAAATAAAAAAAACTGGTCATTATGACATCTGTTGTCACAATAGTTCACATCTAAACCTAGATTTACAATCCTCTTTATATTAATAGCAATGTCAGAGTCTGCCAAAAGAGTAAGTGGGCTGCTACAATAAGTTTAACCCATCTGAAGTGGCTTTTTTGTGTTATTTATTATTATTATTATTATTATTATTATTATTATTATTATTATTATTATTTATTATTATTATTATTATTATTATTATTATTATTATTATTATTATTATTATTATTATTATTATTATTATTATTATTATTACTGTTGTTATTATTATTACTGTTATTATTATTATTATTAGTATTATTTTATTAGTATTATTTTATTATTATTATTATTATTATTATTATTATTATTATTATTATTATTATTATTATTATTATTATTATTATTATTATTATTATTATTATTATTATTATTATAATTATTGTTTATTATTACTATCATCATTATCATCATCAATGTAAATGGGAAAAATAAACTTCTTTTAGGTATCATCGTATGATGATTTCCAAAGTGAAACCGTTGCACCAAAAGGTAGAAGAGACAACCAAGCTGTGGACAATGCACAACACAGAATGAATTCTCTAGAAAATAAAGAAAGGTAACAGCCCTAAAAAATAGTCACTGTATTCATCATCACCATCACCTTGCCATCGTCATGGCCATCATCATAGTCATTGTCATAAATAACACTTTCATCGCTTTATCTTCATCATCATTATCATCAGCATCATTAACATCATTGTCATCGCTGCCATTTTCATCATCGTCATCATCATTGTCATCATCATCATTTACTATTTTCATTATCAAAATTATCAATATCATGACATCATCATATCATCACGATCATCATTTCCATGACCATCAATATACAATGATGATCTTCATCATCATCCTTTTCATCATTCTCTTTTTCATCATCGCTTTGCTCATCATCAATTTAAATCATTATCTGTCTTGTCATATTCTTCCCTTTATTACAGTATGTTTCCCCTATAATATTATATTTCTGCTCCCCTAATCCCCAATCCTCTTATAGCACATCTGTGGGTTCACCGTTCTGTCCAGTATAAAACGTGTATGTTGTACTTAATATGACTATATCATACAGGAGCCTTGCTCTTATCCAGGCTAGAAACAAAATTTGGTAATCTTTATAAACTTTATCGATGGTTTTTTCATTCTGCATTTGTATCTCTGTAGGCTTTGGAAATTCGTTTGGCCGATCTGGCCAGGGGATTTGAAGAAGCCACAATTGACAAGAACGAGCAAGAGGAGAAGACAATCAGGATGAAGAAAATGCTGGACACGGCCGCCCAGCTGAGAAGGGTGAGTGATAAATGAAGACAAATAGATTATTTCTATGAAGATGCTCATTCGCGTTTTACAATTCAGGGCTATCAAATTTCAAAACCAATTTCATAACAAGATACGTACACATCCATATGCGCACACGCAAATCCGCAGACACACATGAAAAGCTATCTAGACATTTAGTTCAGATGTAGGAGCCAAACATTAATGGTAACTGGCCTACAGGTTATTGATATTCATGTTAAGACAAATACATGATCAAGACAGAAATTAATTTACAAGTTATTTTGTCTCTTTGCCAGATCCTAAGAGGAGAGAGACAACGATGTCAACAGATTTTCGACTCGTTTGAACGCAGACTGGTGGCACTACCTGGGGGCTGTGCCACAGCCGCTGCCTTCTCCACCTACTTGGGCCCCTACCACCACAACTTTAGACGCGTCATGCTGACTGTCCATTGGCGGCATGCCTGCGGGAAAGAGGAATTCCGTTGGTCATCGACTCAGTCGATGGCTTGAGAGGTAAACAACGCATGATCCTCCAGATTAGCAGGGTTGGAAATTTATTTCATTGGTGCTGTTTTGGGGGGGGGGGGGGGGGACATCGAAATGTGTTGTGCTTGGTGTTCCAATTTCTTGAGAGAAGGGAATGTAGACAATCATCGGGCTTACACTCAACGCAATATGTTGTCGTAGTGAGCAAATAGAGTCACATTTTCTTGGACAAAGGAAAAAAACCGAAATGTCTGAAATGGGGCTTGAGCCCGTTACCTCTGGGTGACAGTGCAATGGCTTTTAATAACCACTCTGCCATCTCGTCTCCCAGGGTTAACTAACTCATGCACTAGGGCAAAAGTTGTATTTTTTCTCCTTTTTAACGAATTTAGTCAAAATCATTGAAATGATGAGATTTTTTTAGTGTTTATATTTACAAAGAGTGATATTCTTGTCATCAGACATCTCAAAAGTAGATCTAGTCTAGCTAGAAGCACATGGAATTGGGGTTATGGATAACTGGATGTGTTTCATAATTCTTATATCTTCTGAAATTTTTGACAGTCTAACTGTCTCTTTTAATAAATTTAAAAAATTTCTTTATTGTTTGTATAACATTGATATTCTTGATTATTTGATTGTTTGCTACCATTTTACTATAGACATGTCTTTATCTTTATCTTTGAAAGTGAAAAAAAAAAAATTGTATATTTTGAAATAACATTTTTTATGTGTTTTTTAAAAACATCTTTAGGCCGAGTTATTGATTGGTCGATTGCCTTTTTGAAAACGGCTTCAGGAGCCAGTTCTGTCTATGAGGTGGATTACGCCATGGTGGTGCAGACAGCCGACTCTGCCACTGCTTTAGGCCGCACTATGGTAAGTAACGCACACAAAGACCGGCCGTACACATGTGCTTGACAGTACCAATACGAGCCATAAGAGAGTGAAGTCAAGAGTCATAAACATCAACAATTGACAACTAAACAAAGGAAAACAGAAAAAAGCATATGACATTTCGTGTATAACCTGATGGTTCATGTACAAGCTGACATTTCTTGTATGATCTGACATTTCGTGTATAACCTGACATTGTGAATAACCTGACATTAACCTGACATTTCGTGTATGAGGTGAAATCTTGTGTATGTATACAAATTCCGTGTATAGCCTGACATTTCGTGTATAACTGTTTGTCTATCTGTCTGTAAATAGTATTATTCACCCCTGACATTTCTTGTACATGGGGAGAAGCCTGTATAGATTGCCTTCGTATAACCTTGTTTACATGTGATTGCCTTGTTTACATAACCTACATCCATTGAAGTCTTGTCAGACGCCTTCTTTACATGGAAAGCCTGTATAGATTGCCTTGTTTATAATATATGCCTTGACATGCAGCCTATCTTTACATTGAAGTCTTGTTTCAGAGCCTGTATAGATTGCTTTGTTTACATGGGGAGAAGCCTGCAATGCCTTCTTTTACATATGTGACATGTTTACATAGCCTGCCCCAAGTGCCTTGTTTACATGGGAGAAGCCTGTACAGATTGCCTTGTTTACATGGGTATAGATTGCCTTGTTTACATGGGTAGAAGCCTGTATAGATTGCCTTGCATCATCTTCACTCTATCTATCCATTGAAGTCTTGTCAGACGTATAATATATGTGACATGCAGCCTATCCATTGAAGTCTTGTCAGATGTATAATATATGTGACATGCAGCCTATCCATTGAAATCTTGTCAGACGTATAATATGTGTGACATGCAGCCTATCCATTGAAGTCTTGTCAGGCGTATAATATGTGTGAATGCCTATCCATTGAGTCTTGTCAGACGTATAATATGCAGCCTATCCATTGAAGTCTTGTCAGATGTATAATATGTGTGACATGCAGTCTATCAATTGAAATCTTGTCAGCCTATCCATTGAAATCTTGTCAGACGTATAATATGTGTGACATGCAGCCTATCCATTGAAATCTTGTCAGATGTAGCCTATCCATTGAAGTCTTGTGTGTGACATGCAGCCTATCCATTGAAATCTTGTCAGATGTATAATATATGTGACATGCAGCCTATCCATTGAAGTCTTGTCAGATGTATAATATATGTGACATGCAGCCTATCCATTGAAGTCTTGTCAGACATATTGACATGCAGCCTATCCATTGATCGTTGCAGATTGATTGATCCGATTGATTGGCTCTCTTCAGACATTTGTGTTTAATGCTGTTTTCTCTTCTACAAAGTATCATTTTAAAAACAAGATTTTGTTGTCTTTCCTCTTATTTTTAGCCTCAAAGTGACGATGAAGACGGAAAGACGATAGAGGACGAGGAAGAGAACGTCAAAGATAAACCTGATAAGGAAGAGAAAGAGGAAGACGAGGCTGAGAAGTTGGACTCAAAAAATGATGATGAGGAGGAAGACGAAGGTGAGGAGGAGGAGGAGGAGGAGGAGGAGGAGGAGACGGAAAGCAAGGTGCAAACCCATGACGCCACTCAGGAGGAGGATCCCGCGTCACTCAGGATGCCAGCGTCAGCAAGGAAGGGGATGACGGAAACGTCACCACAGACACTGGCGTGACACTGGCCACGGAAGCAACCAAAGAAGCAGAGCCGGATGAAACACAGGAAGAGGTCACGGTGTCACAAGCCGATGAGAGTCAGGAGAAGACTGAAGTCAGTGCTGATGGTAAGTCCAATGTTGCGTTGTGTTTGTCAATTAACGATATAGGAAATTTCTTTTTTGAGTAGTTTTTAAAATGATTAAATTATTTATTTGAATTATTTAGACATTTATTGGCTTTTCTGTTACTTATTTATTGAATTATTTATTTGAATTATTTGACATTTATGCTTTTCTGTTACTTATTTATTGAATTATTTATTTTAATTATTTAGACATTTATTGGCTTTTCTGTTACTTATTTATTAATAATTATGATTTATTTAATCACTATTCATATGCATATATTTATTTAGATATTCATTTTGTTCATTTTTCAAATATATCATATATATTTATTGATTACAGATATTGTCCATATTAATCATTCAGTTAATAATATGACCTTATTTATTGATTATTTATTATCTTATTAATCATTCAATTAATCATATGCACGTTATTTAAGTTTTATATTTAATCTAATTTTATCATTGTTAAAGCTAGTTTATCTAGAAACATCCACAAATGTAATTTTGAGAAGAAAAAAATTGAAAAGAACTTTTTGATTTAAGATTACATTTATTCTTTTCTATAGCAGATCAAACCAAATCAACAAAACCAGAGCCAAACACAGGCGAGACAGATCCGGCTCCATCAAGCGTGACGAATGAAGGGGAACAAGAAGACAGCAACAAGTCGGCCTTGCTTCCATCGGAGAGTCCATCTACCAAGGAAGATCAGAAAGCAGAGGACAAAACTCCAGCCCATTGGGTCAAAAGTTCAAAAACACGTTAGTTGTAAGTTTTAGTAAGATTCGGAAACTTTCTTTTTCTCTCTTTTTTCTACAAATTAATTGTTCACTGGCAACAGTTTTTAGCCTCTCTCGCTCATATTCCACATCCGCATCTATACCACAATGAGTGAGGAAGGCAGGGGATTTGTAAAGTTTCGAGTTTCAACAATGATTTTTTATTAAGAATACACATGGAAAAAGTTCTCACTGTCTCTGTGTCAGACTGCAGTGATATCTTCATCTCAGACTTAACAATGACCTTATCGTCTCCCCCCTGGACAATTCTCAAAACACAAATCTCACAACCAGACTGTCACAACAAGATGTTTAGGTTGATTGGCGAGCAAAGAAACAGTTTTATATAATAGTCAGTCAGATCAGAAGGAAATGTGGAGGTGTTATGAATCCAAGCCGATTGGCTCAAAAAGACAAAAAACAACATTCTTTGCTAGCAACAGTTTCATGGCAATGAATGATTTGATCTTTATTTAAGTATAAAAGTATGGAAGAAGGAAGAATGAAACCAGCTACAGTGTCATGCCAAAGAAGTATTTTGTTTTTTCTTGTCAATTAAGTGTCATCTTACCTCATCTCATCTCATTTCAACTCATCTCATCGCATTTCATCTCATCTCATTGCATCTCATCTTATCTCATTTCATCTCATCCCATTTCATCTCATTTCATGTCATCTCAACTCATCTCATCAAATCTCATCTCTACTCACCTCAACTCATCTCTTCTCATCCCATCTCATCTCATCTCATCTCATCTCATTTCATCTCATCTCTTCCGATCTCATCTCATCTTGTCTCTTCTCATCTCTTCTCATCTCATTGCATCTCATCTCATCCATCCAATAGACGGGCAATGATTCCTTTTGCATTCCACCAAGAGTGCATTCATCGTACACCATTAAAAGGCAGTGCGATATATTTAAGATTTGCGACAGACGATGCGTTCATTCGACCTTATTACCACTGTAAAAAAAACAACAAAAAAGCAAAATAGCAAAAACCAAAGAAACGTAAACGTCACGGTCTATGTGAAAATATTTTCTGTTTCAGGCGATGGCTGGCAACAAACCAAAGACACCGTCAGACAAAACCAAAAGTTCTGCAGGGGGCACCAAGACACCGACAGATAGAGTCAAGACGCCATCCGATCACGCACGGTCACAGACCAAGACGCCTGTGGCTGATCAGAGCGCCGGTTCAGAAAGGAGAAGACCCCAACGGGTGAGATGACAATCATGTAATCAGATGTAATGGAGGCATTGTAGCAAAACCGTAGTGTTGTAATCCTGATGACACTGGGTCAAACCCACGGCTGGCCAATGTGGGTTGTTTTTTTTTTCCACACGTCATACTCTTAGGATAGGTACTTCACTCTGCTTTCCTCACTTGACTCAGATGTGAATGAGTACCCAACTACATGCAGAGAAAGATCTTGTCAGAGTGTTAGTATGAATGAAGCGCCTTATAGGCTGCTGTACTATATGCTCTAAAGGGAGCTGAGAAGGACTTTGAATAAAATGTCAGTGTTTCTGTTGTGTGTGTGTGGGTGTGTGTGTGCACTTTAAACATACATTTTGCTTGAAGGCATTTTCTTTTCTTTACTGATTTTTTTCATCTTTTTTTTCTTTTATCAATGCAATTTGTTTTTTAATATCTCTTCTTTCTTTTTCTTTCTTTCTTCTTTTCTTTTTGTTATTATTGTGCTCCTCGTAACCTCTGTGTGGGTGGTTGGTGAGTTCTACTGATACCGATAAGTCCCAGCACTTCTTTCCTTTCTCTTTCAAGTGTTATTATTTTATCTTGTTATTTCCTCTTAGTTTACCCTGAGATCAATGCATATGGTGAACGGGGTGAATGTCAATTAATCAATCAATCTATCAAATCAATCAATCAATCAATCAATCAACCAATTGATGTTACCTCCTCTTATTTAAGTGTGAGTTCGTGTTCTCTATTCTATTGTGTTGTATACTTTCAAACCTCATCTTGTCCATCCTGTCAGGTTTAATATTCTCAAGATACACATCAACTATTTTTTATTATTTTTTTATTATCTTGTTCTTCTTTCAACCACTGAATGGCCAGTGAAAACGCCAACATCACCCAAAAAGGACGGCTCAGATCCGGCTCAGTTGGGCGAGAAGATGACACCCACATCGGCACACTGAACAATTTGGAGGAAGAGGGCGGTGACATGGACGATGACCTGGAGAGTAACGGTACTGCCAGTACCCACCTGTACTGACGTCCTCCCAGTACAACCGCTATGTTCGCTCACTGATTAAAATTCTTGTTGGAGAAACAACCCTAAATGACTGGCTTACAAAAAGGTAAGAAAAAAAATGGTCTTGAAAATGATTTGATGTTCTCATTTCAAATTACATTAAAAGTTGTTGGACTAACAGGAAGTCATTTCCATAAAATTAAACAAGTTGCATAGTCAAGAGATAATTAAAATGAGATTAAACAGGAAAATGTGTTCATATGTTAAATTCTGCATTTTATTTTATGTTTACATAATAGAAAGGAAATTAAATCCAAATTAAACAGGAAAACAAGTTCTTAAAATGTCTTTTTGTTGGGTTTTTTTTATCTGCATTTTATTTCACTGTTTCCCTTCAATTTCTCCTGAGATTGCTGCATTTGGAGGACTCAGTAATGCTAAGGAATGTATGAACTTAGCGTTCTAAAGAATCACACAATATACAATATTCATTTTTTCTTTAATTTGTATTTAAACAAAATAAATTCTTTCGCTTTCAGACTTTGGTCCTCGCCAGATTGAGAATGCAGCCATTTTGAGCACATCCTGGCAACGACCTCCCATGATGATCGACCGAACGGTGAGGGCTGCCTGTGGCTCAGCCGCCTGAACAAGGTCATGAACAAACGCAAACTTATCTCCCTTGACATGGAGAACAGGTAAGCCATTCTACTCAAACCCACAAAGAATTCTACCAATAAGAGTAAGGACGCTATCTGAATTGAAAGCAAAAGAATTTATTTGGTGTACGCTCTCTTACAATAGAAGGTCTCTGCTAGATATCAATTGAGCTCAAAAAGACACATGAGAATAAAATCCTATGTAGTTTAATTCAAAATTTGGCCTCGTCTTTATATATATATATATATATGATTTTCCAAGCTGCGCCTCTTCCTTAATTTCTAACTCTTTGTGTCTGTATTATGTCTTTATAGTAGTAGTACTATCTATTTTGTCTGGCGTTTTCATGAAAATCAAATATCAAAAGTATCCTTATCTTGTATCATCAGATAGATTTGACCTAGTCACAATGTTATATAATATATGTATTCTGTCTGTCTGTCTGTCTGACTGATATATATATATATATATATATATATATATATATCTCTCTCTATATCTCTCTATATATATCTCTATATATCTCTATATATATATATCTTATATATCTCTATATATCTATCTATCTCTATCTTACTTTTTTCACTAAAAGAAAGATAAAACTGAAAGTACTGAATAGGAACAATGTATGTATAAATCGTTGTCTGTTGACTGTTCATTTAATCAACTCCAAGCTGTTTTCGTTTTTTTTAAAATTCTTGATCTAATCCGGGTTTTGCCTGTTTGCCTATCTACATTCTTACCTACCAATTTGTGTGTTAGCCCCCCCCCCCCTCTCTCTCTCTCTCTCTCTCTCTCTCTCTCTCTCTCTCTCTCTCTCTCTCTCTCTCTCTCTCTCTCTCTCTCTCTCTCTCTCTCTCTCTCTCTCTCTCTCTCTCTCTCTCTCTCTCTCTCTCTCTCTCTATATATATATATATATATATATATATATATATATATATATATAAATATATATATTTATACATATATATATATATATATATATATATATATATATATATATATATATATATATATATATATATATATATATATATATATATATATATATATATATATATATATATATATATATATATATATATATAGAGAGGAAGAGGAGAGAGGAGAGAGAAAGAAGAAGAAGAAGAGAAGAGAAGAAGAAGAAGACAGACAGACAGACAGACAGACAGACAGACAGACAGACAGACAGACAGAGACAGAGACAGGAGACAGAGACAGAGACAGAGACAGAGACAGAGAGACAGAGACAGAGACAGAGAACGACAATTGTTGAGAAAACCTACAATATTAAAAAAAAGGAAATCTTGAAAGAAATGAGTTTGTCTCTCTGTATATATCTCTCTGTCTCTGTCTCTGTATCTAGCTATCTCTTTCTGTCTTTGTCTCTGCCTGTCTCCCTCTATCTATCTATCTGTCTGTCTCTCTCAGTATTTATGTCTCTCTGTCTGTCCTCTGTCTGTGATTCTGTCTGTCTGTCTGTCTGACTGACTGTCTGTCTCTCTGTCTCTCTGTCTCTCTGTCTCTCTCTCTCTCTCTCTCTCTCTCTCTCTCTCTCTCTCTCTCTCTCTCTCTCTCTCTCTCTCTCTCTCTCTCTCTCTCTCTCTCTCTCTCTCTCTCTCTCTCTCTCTCTTACTTTTTTCACTTTTGTTAAAAGAAAGATAAAACTGAGAAAGTACTGAATAGGAACAATGTATGTATAAATCGTTGTCTGTTGACTGTTCATTTAATCAACTCCAAGCTGTTTTCGTTTTTTTTTAAAATTCTTGATCTAATCCGGGTTTTTGCCTGTTTGCCTATCTACATTCTTACCTACCAATTTATGTGTTAAGCCCCCCCCTCTCTCTCTCTCTCTCTCTCTCTCTCTCTCTCTCTCTCTCTCTCTCTCTCTCTCTCTCTCTCTCTCTCTCCCTCCCTCCCTCCCTCCCTCCCTCCCTCCCTCTCTCTCTCTCCCTCCCTCCCTCCCTCCTCTCCTCTCTCTCCTCTCTCTCTCTCTCTCTCTCTCTCTCTCTCTCTCTCTCTCTCTCTCTCTCTCTCTCTCTCTCTCTCTCTCTCTCTCTCTCTCTCTCTCTCTCTCTCTCTCTCTCTCTCTCTCTCTGTGAATTTTAAAATTATTTTCCATCCGTACATTTTTGGCTAGCTAGTTATGAACTATATTATTACACGCATGATATTATAAGAAAATGCACTTTTTTCTTCTCTTTATTTTCTCTTTTAGTCCACTGACTCACTATTCTACTTATTACTAAAAGCAGTTTTTTGGAGAGTTTTTCTATCTTTTGTTTACATTTAATTTTCTTCTCTTTGCAATCTTGACAACGAAATCTGGCATAACCAACCTATAGCATTGCATTTTTACATGTTGTTATCTGTAGATGCAAACTTATGGGGATGTATTGGATTATTATGTGAATCTTTGGATGACTCTGAAATTAAAACGAAGAAAAAACCCCCAAAAAACAAACTGCAACTGACTGTTATCGGGGGAGGGGGATATATATCTACATACTATGTGGGAAATGTACTTGTTATGTCTGTAAAAACAAAGATTGCATAACTTTTTTTGTTAAGATATCACAACTATTTTAAAATCCCCCCTTTCCCCTTCCACTCCCCCTCCCCCTCCCGCCAACAAAAAAAAGAAAAAAAAGGAAAGGAAGAAAAAAAATAGAAATTGATGGAGTTATAAATGGATATCGGTTGACGGTACCTTCTTAATGATAATTTAGATTTCTACACAGTCATCTGCTTGGTGTGAGCTACTCTTGCCTCATCATTATAACCGTTGGTGGTTGGTAGTTAGATAATGGTAGGTCCTTCTTCTTTCCTTTCATGCTTTCGTATGTCTTTCTCTTTCATCTTGCTGTTTTCCCTCTGAGCGATGCATATGGTGGAAAGGGTAAATTGCAATGAAAAAAAAAACCCAAACACATCATTGAAGGGGAAAAAACATTCCATACAGAGTTAAAAGAAAATGCAATAACACTCATTGAAATCAACACTTTTACTTTCATCAGATTTCTTCAAAATGTTGATTGATGTATGCAGGGATGTAAATCTTTCAGATTTTCTCTGATTTCAGATTATTTGATTGTGTTGAAATTTGAGGGTAAATTCTCTATTTCTAGTCTAGAAAAAGATCTAGATTCTAGATCTAATTCTATTTAATTTTTGTTATTTCAGATAATTATTTTTTTAATTCACTGATAGATCTATTATATTTTTTCGACTGTAAATTCGAAACCTAAAAACTATAAACAAAAGGAAGTTATTTTCACAATTACATTAATACTATTGTCACGATATTTGTAAGACGAATTTTCAGAGAACAATTCTCTGACGGCCGAGTTTCCTTCACTATCATTAGTCCGAGATTCTCCGAGGATTCAGAGAAAAATTCTCTGACCCACGTAAATAGCCGAAGCGGCGAAATAGATGGTAGGTATAAGGGAAACAACTCATTGGTAAGTATTAAAATTAGTAAACACAACATGGCGTCGTGTTCACGAAGGTCTCTAACTTTGTGGAGCGAGATACAACAGTTGATGCGATAGATCTAGAGTGTAGGAACAAATTTCTATGGGATTGGTTATTGTTGAAAGATGACAACTGCGATTTTTTTTTCTTCAAATTATTTCCGAAAGGTAGGCAAAGATGGATTTGCTTGGTGCTGTTACTGTAAGTGCCGAGATAAAGTACGGCGGTAGTGGGTTGCGTTGTTTAAATGACCATGCTAGCCGATCTAAAGCTCACAATCGAAACCGTCATATTTTTCGATGTAATCTTAGTCTTCCAGCTGCAGTACAGGCAGCATGCAGTAAGATTTATGGTATGGGATATCTGTAGTCCATCACTGCCTAGATCCTAGTTCTGGATTTTAACTCTACAGTCCTCTTTACCTTATGGTGCTGCTCCAAACATTGAGCAAGAGCACAAAAGAACTAGGGTACCACTCATTTATTTATTTTTTGTCTATTGTATGTCAGTTCTAGTTCTGTTTCTTCATTTTAAAGTTTCTTTTATCCTAGTAATTTAACTAAATTAAGCCCAGGAGATGCCATTTTAAAGCTCTACAAGTGTGAAAATTCAATTTCGGTGGGGGGTTGCCCCCCAACCCCACCAGGGCCTCGCGGCCCCTGGATCCGGCGTTCTTTTCAGAGGAATTTCTCTAGATGCCATTTGCATCCCTGTTTAATATCTCAGTTATACCAAGACCACACTTGCTTCTACGATCACATTAATCTTCAATACTGAAGCTGTGGTCTTATAGGGAAGAAAGAAAGACCACTAATCAAATAGATTATAAATCTATTTCTTTCATGTTGAATTGTGTCACAAAGTTCATATTACTGTGTCCTCTCCGACTCAACCACCAACCACAATGTTATAGTATTATAATAATAAATTACCTTCTTCTGCTCGTCACCATTGCGAAGCATGATGTCCCAAAGCTGCACAAGTAGTCTGTTGGTGAGGGCGGTGGAGTCACATCTGGCCCGTCTACCTTTACCGTCCCTGGTGAACCTGTTCAGCATTGTTTGGTAGCTGTCATCCGCTGTAAAATAATATACAAAAATAAATTACAGTCATGATCCCCCTGCAAAAAAATAATAATTGAGTGTTTAAATCTTGATAATATGATATGCCTGTAACTTTAATAGGCCACAAGTCTACACTAGATACCGGTATCTAGATTCAGTATTTTAAGACTTCATATGCTACTATTAGCCTTTGTAGATTAAATAAGTCAATTTGGAAAAAGTGGGTTTTTCCAAAGCTTACTGCAGTGCTAGATTTTAGAAGCTACCTAGAACCATGGGTTTTCCAAAAATCAGACCAAATAACACTACACAACTATTTATGGCTTGGACATAAAGTGGCATGGGGCCAATTATAAACAAATCAATCATAATTTACCTTAAAAAATAAAACAGTCATTCACAATAAATCAGACTAAGAAATAACCCTCCTACCCATGCAATCAACAAAAATGGATTTGCCCAACAGATCTTCTCTTCGTTCAGACCCGATAGACCCAGCTTTCAGTACCGGTAACCATTATGTCTCGATTCAGAAAAAGGAAAAAAAAACACTCATCTTCTTGAATGGAATACAGTTTAAATAAACATAATATTGATTAACCATTACTATAAATATTGAGTTTAAATATATCATCGACATCAGCAGTCCATATTTTCCTTCACGGGACATAAAAAAATGCGACTTCATAAACTTGGTCAACATGAGTCGTAGATCTAGAAAACTGAGATCGCTACAACTTCTGACAAACTCATGCAGGGTTTTTAATAAAAGATAAATATGATTTTAACTTTTCATAATATGCACAAATCTAAAATCTTAACACTTACCAACAAGTTCATGTAAGATGTTGGCCATTTCGGACATTGGAGTTGCCATAATAAAATCAAAATATGAGAGCCCTCAGCGTAGCCAGTCACTACCAATGGCGGAGGAGAAAGAAAGTGGACGCTGTGCACATCATAAAAGTTAGACTTTTTAGATAAGGCCTCATAGTTACGAATGATTTTGTCGTTGAATGTAAGTAGAAAAAAGGGTTGAATTTTAATATGGTGACCATGAAGTTTCCTTTTTCCCCCAGGAAAACCCCTTTTTTCTTCCTTTTTTTGGCGATTAAAATTTTAAAAATCATTTTTGCCAACTTATAGTAAAGATAGAAAGATAATATTTATACCATCGGAAAAGTGACATTTTTTCTACCGGATGGTACTACATTTGTCAAATAGCTTTATGAGGAGCGGACCTGCTGGGAATATGAAAAGTGAGGTTCCTCAAACCATGAATTTTCTTGCGTGTTTTCCGTAAAACACATTTCAAAAAACGTTACAAAACATAACAAATATTAACTCATACAAGCAAAAATATGAAAGAAGAAAAGAAAACTCGTTTAAATGAGATCAATCTCATCACATTGTAAGTTTAATACTTTTTATTTTCTGAATCAGTGAATTTCACCGAATTTGTGATTTCAGTGCTCGCTCACCAGTTTAGAGGCGGGTTTGGAGTACCTACTGTCAGGTTCTCTTTGTTTGTCTGTCTGTAGATGTTTAATGTAATAGTTCACTTTTTTAATCTTTACTATTTGACCTTTCAGGTAATTTTGGAGATGGCAGCTGACCGTGGTGCATTCATTGATCAAATCCAATCTGAACCTTCACATTGCTGAGCCAAATTATGGGAAACTCACCAGTATACTTTTATGCATGGAAATTGGTAAGCAGCAGATACATGCACGCACCACACACACCCACACTCTCTCCCTCCCTCTCTCTCTCATTTCCGTCATTCAAAACGATAAGACTAATGATCATACCACAACTTTATCAAGTCCATTCTTCTTTTGTCAAACAAAAAAGCTCTCCTCATGTGGAAAATTGATGCTGTGTGTTAAGATCCCTGTGGCGATATCACAGCCCGGCTTTTGGTCAATTGGGTTGGGGGGGGGGGGGTCATAAGCTCTGAATTGCAATGCATTATTAATTTGGTAGACACGACCAATTGGGTGTTAGTATGCAAACTTATCAGCCCTTGTTTCAGAAACAGATCGGTGATAACTCTTTTGTGTGGACCCTCAATTCCTTATTAAATTATAATAAAATACAAGGGCAGTAGGTACTCCACATCATTATTCATAAATAATAATGTTATTACAAAAGCAGTATAACTTCTACTACCAAATTTTATTCTTGTTAATAATGGTTCTAATAATGTAAATAAAAATGCCAACATTTGTGAGGTGGGGATTATTATAATAATAAGGGAAGAAGAAGAAGGAACAGGATGACCACCCATAATGATAATAGCAAAAACTAGAAATAATAGAGTAGTACTAGTAGTACATAACATTCTACGTGTTCCTGCTTTTATAACTTATTGATTATCTATTTTCTTTGTTTGCACTGAGTTAGATTGATGCACAGTCTCATTCTATGTGAAAGTATCATAAATTTTTGCATTGAAATGTGTTACCATGGTCAATCTCGTGAGGTCTAATCGGGAATACCTGAAAACGAGCTTAAGTCCCTGTAGTTTTACATTTTGACCCATAGTCATAAAATGTGATTTAGTATTTTGTGAAGTCTGTTTTCAATCCTCAAATTCTCTAACAAATTATTAAATTTCTGAACCTTACAAATTCAAATTATTATTTTTAAATTATCCTATGTCTTTCGACTCGTTCGTTGGTTAAAAGAACATTTTCATCCAGAACTAGACTCTAATATAACTAGATCTAGACAGGAGATTTACAAGAGTGATATAAAAATCTCAATTGTTAATTAAATTCTATGACAACACAAGATTGTCGGACTTGAGCCATCTAGATTTCTGAAGTTCAAAAGGTGGAAATGTAAGTACTTAAAAATATTAAGTAGATCTAGCGTTCTGCTCTCTGGCTGGCACTGGCTACAATTAGTCGTGAAATGCATAGAATGTCGAAGATGCCATAGCAACTATTTTCCCACAATTTTATTATGTATATCTAATTTCTAAATAAATCTAGTCATATATGTTGATTCACATGTTTAGATAGATAACATTTAAGTGTTAAAGTCAGTACGTCTTCTGCTGTCTATACAATGAATAGCACAAAACAAAACAACTTCCACGTAAAGAGTTGCCACCTATCTGGGAAATCGCGCAGTGCATCATGGGACAGGTTGTCAGTAGGAGCTAAACGCCTCATTCATGTTCTGATTTTGTCCAAGTGGCAAGCGAATTTCACTATTCATTTTTCCCCGTTTTGTTTTCTTTTTCCTCTTGGATAAAGGGTTTGAAGACAGGTATGTATTATCTTCGTACCAAAGCTGCTGCCCAGGCCATTCAGTTCACTGTCGACAAATCGCGTCTGGTGGAATCAAACAAAACAAATGTCCAAAACGACAACACCGACGATAAGAAACAAGAAGAGGTCAAGGGGGATGACAAAGAAAATTTCAATATGGCTGCCATGCAATGTTCGTTGAAAAACAAAGACGATTGTTTGATGTGTGGATCTTAAACTGATTTTTCTCCTGATCTTGAAGTTGGATTTGTTTTTGTTTCATTTTTTAGATAGTTGATAAATAAAAATTTATTTATTTGCATGGAAACATTTTGTTAAGTTAGCCCATGCTTGATGCTGTTGTATGAAAGAAAGAGAAAGCAGTTGAATTATGGCCCTCGTGGGGGGGGGGGGTGATATTACTTAGAATTTGTGTATGGTTGTGCTTAGGAGTTTTTTATCGCTTACTTTTCTCTACAGTTAAAATGGAAATGGGGGGGGGGTGTACAACGTGATCGTGTGTTGTTTTTTCTGAGTTTTTTTTGTTGTTGAAAATTTGAGTAACCATGTTGTTATGTCAAACTTAACACGTGTCTTCCTTTCTTGTTGGTCTTGTACTTAGACGTTATTGTACGTATATGTCTTTTTGTCTCTACGTATCCAACACAGGTGACTGGCATAATAATTATATTTCTCATCAGCGGGCCTGATTTTTGGTTGAAAATTACAGCCAGCATAGGTAACTACTGCTGTTAAGTCTAGTGGCCGATTCTTTCAAATTTTGAATGCTAATGGTTTCCATATCTTCACACTATTTAATTTGATCGTCTAATGAGTCGTTTCCTGTTTCTTTGTTGTCCTTATTCAGCACTAAGTTACCTACGAGAAAAACAGTGTCAATGTGGGTTGCTTGTTACTTTTTCTTGTATGAATCAGGGGTGAAACAAAGTATGAATGGGGATTGTTCCAATAAAAGTATTTGACTAGTGTATGAGTTACTATTATATAATGTGAAACTACTAATCTTTCCTTTTTCATTTATTGTAAAGACACACACACAATGTCTTTTAGTATGTTTTGTTTGGGTTTGGTTTGTAAAAAGAAATGTTCCCTTTTGAGGGATTTGTTGTGATTTGTCATTTGTTATTTCATGCACACATAATAAAAAATGATAGAGATTGACTTATTCTGGTGACCCCAAAAACATTGTGTTTGAATTTTGATTTGGGTGAATTTTCAATTGAGCTTATACCTGTAATATTGTTAAGGGCAATGCTATGACTGAGATATATATAATAACCATGCAATTTGGAGTCAAAATGTTTTCTTTAGTTGTGTTATTTACCCATTTTCCTATCTGTTAAATTTGATGTGATATTGCTTGTAGTTGGGGGGGTAATGTTGATTTGTTTTGGAGTGTCTCATCTAGATTTTACATCATTACAATACTTCTAAATTCTAGTGATGTTATAATTTGCTTACGCTGCCATAGCTGCCAACTATTACGTAAAACATGTATTTAGTACGTTTTTCTGGCTTTGAATCTGCAGGTCTATTTTTACCTTGAAAAGTAATATACGGATTAACTTTTTGTTTTTAAAGAAATCTAAGTTAATGGCAGGGACTCCGAGAAATTGGGGTGTAGTAAGTTCAGTGACGACACCATTCTGAGTTTGCAAGACTTAAGGTCGATTGTCACCGGAAAGGCCAACAATCTGCTGACTTTTGTTATTTACCTGGTAGTGAAAGGGGACTATTTCGAGTTAAATTTTCCGGAAGTTACTGCCGGACATTACAGGCAGTTGAATTAGAAGTTAGAATTAGTTCCTATGGTCAGTGTCTGGGTGTCTTTCGGTTTGTGAAAGGTTGGCAGCTATGCACTGATTTTGAGGTCATCTTTTTCCCCATTATACTCACATTACCAGATATACTGTACTTAGCTTACTAGGTATCAACTCTCATTTCTTGTACTTGTATTTATTTAGAGTTTTGTTGGTGTGGGGAGTGTTCAGTTATGTGAAGTGCTCTGTTCATTTTATTTTTTAAATTGTAATTTGTAAATAAAGACCCAAGCAACAGATCTCTTGAGATTCAATGGTGTGGCTTTTTTCACATACAACTGTAGTGTTTAATGTTTTGTTATTGTTGTGCATTTTTATTGTGAGTTGTGGGGTCGTTTCTACTTGTTTGCTTTTAATTTTATCTCGCTAATTCCTCTAAATGATAATCCACCTGAGATCACCACATACTAACATTAGACAAGGTGAGATGCAGGGAAACAAACAAACCTCTTGCTGATTCCTCTTAGTTCTCCCCAAGATCAACGCATTTGGTGGATGGTGTAAATCCCTATGACTATGAAACAAAATTGCTCATCTGGGTTTGAACTTGACTCATATAATATAATATGCGACAAGCATTCACTGAATTTAAAATAACTACAGGATGTGAAAAGGCCATTGTAGTTGCAGTGTGTTATTATTATTATAGCAATACAGTCATGTGGTGGGATCGCCTGGTATTCTTATGCAGTCTAGAAAAAGGTCAGTGCAAAACACCCCTTACATTACAATGGATTAGTCTAGTTATGATACTGATACCGCTTTGAAGCCAAGTTTTCGCCATTCAATTGAACCTAATCATAGCCATGCTCACCCTGGCAAACCATTGTCAGAATGACGCGATCTGTACCTTGGCCTGTGCCACTCGTTCATTTGGCCTACTAGATTGTGCTAGATTCTTATTGATTTAGAAATATATGTCTCACTCAGAAATTCCTGCCTGAATGATGTCAAACAAGTTGAAGTTAAATGAACATAAAAATAAAACTGAAGTAATTGTTTTTGCATTAGATCTAAAATAAAGAACCTGACCATTCTCACTACCACGATATGTGGCATAAACATTCCAGTAAAGACGAGAGTTAAAAACCTTGGCGTCATTTGTGACTCAATTCTGGTTGAGCTTCCACATACCTACAGGACTTAGGATACAACCCTGTCTTACCCCTATATTCTATATCTACATCAAATTCTTCAGTTGTTTCCAGCTACTCTCACTGCACATGTTGGTTTATTGTAAAAAAAACTTTTAATGGCTTCTATTAAATTTTGCTCTACATTGTGTTCTTTTAAGGAATGCCATAGTTCGTTTCTCCTCAGTGTCAAATGCTTTTTTCTGAGTCAATAAAACACAGGTGCAAGTGCATGTCAATGTTTCTCTCAAAGAATTTTTCTGTTATTTGTCAATTGTAAATATGTGGTCTGATACACTTCTTCCTGGTCTAAATCCATTCTGTTGTTCTTCAACCTGATCTTCTACTCTTTTCCGTAGTCTCATTTCCAGTATCCTGGCAGTAGCATACACTCTTCCATGTACACTAAGGTGATATCTCTGTATAGTTTCAACATTCCATAGTTGATCCTTTCTTATGAATTGGTACAACTGTTTCCTTTTTCCAGTCGTCTGGCACCTGTTTGGACGTCCAGGCTTGTTGGCATATTGCATGTTGTAGTTTGTCTGCCTCTCTCCTTGGTTTTTAATCATTTCTGGATACACTTGATCTGCTCCCAGTGATTTTCCTAATTTCACTTTTCTTATAGCTGTTTGGATTTCTTCCATTGAGATATCTACATTTTCAGCTGTCTCCTCTGGATTACTTGTTACTCTTACTAATTGATCTTTACTCCTTGTTTCATACGTTCTGAAGGGATTATGTAATTGTTGAAAATGCTTTCTCCATGTTTCCATGATTTCGCTGTCTTCCATTATTTCTCCTTTGGCATTCTTAATTTGTCGTATTGGGCATGCTTTGGTCTTTCTCATTAATCTCATGCTCTGCATTGCCCTCAGAACAGCTTTTGATTTCCTTGATAGCTTTCTTGAAGTCTTTGTCCAAACTCTTCCCATTGTTCCTGTTTTCCTTTCCTAACTTTCTCTTTGGTGATAGTTCTTTTATTCACGCAATCTATTCTATCCTCTGGTCTCTTTGTTTGCAAGTATTTCTTCCAGGCATCCTTCTTTTCTTTGATCTTAGTCTTGACGTTCTCATTCCACCATGCTGTTCTTTTTCCTATCTCCCTTTAAATTGTTTCCTACCCTAGGCCTTGTTATTTTCTGTCAGGGTTAACTCTCTTAGCCTTTAGTCATTCAAAACCAGCTTGCAGTGCAAGGCAGCAGGTTATTTTCTGTCATGGTTAATTCCCTTAGCCTTGGTCAGCCAAGACCTGCCTGTAACTTGCAAGGCAGCAGGAGACTTGTGGAGGGCAGGATCATCTACTACCCGTACAGGTGCTTATCTGTCCACTGCCCGGGCTTTCTTAACGCTGTAAAATACTACCACCACCACCACGGCTGACCGCTACTTCTGCTATTGCTACTTCTATCACCACTTATCACTACCACTGGTGGTACTACTTCTGCTGTTTTTACAACTATCTCCTCCGTTGTCTTCCTTCTCGTACTCTCTATCCTCCTCTTCCTTATCATTATTGTCATCATCATACCATTCTCCTCCTTATTTTTGTCATCATCATAATCATTCTCCTCCTTGTTATTTTTGTCATCATCATACCATTCTCCTCCTTGTTATTTTTTGTCATCATCATAATCATTGTCATCGCCATCGTGATATCTCCATATTCATTTCCTTCTATCGACCATGCACTAGAATTATATTGCAGCCTGTCGAAATTACAAACCTACAGAAACAAGTTCAATTTTTGCGGAGACGGCGAATGGACGGCGATTTGTTTATTTCATCTTCACGAAGAGATAGATCATAGTATTCATAGAGACATTATGAACGAAAGCGAGTTGAATTCATGTGGCAGTGAATTTGAAATTGACAATGTTGATGTTTTATGTCGCCTCATATTCTGAATAATCTGATTGATTCTTATCTAGAAGTGTCGGGTATCCCTTGCAAAGCAGATATATACATTTTAAAACTTCAATATCAATATCAGACAGCTGATAGCGACAATGATTTCATTTTCATTTCAAAGTTTTTCTCTTAAAAATCAGAAGGGTGGACACAGTCTCAAAAAGTCTCACAAAACAGAAAATGCAAACAACAATGATAATTCATTAATAAATTCTTCCACAACCCCTACATGTAATACCATACAAACGAATTATGGCAAGAATGGTGTTACATGCTATAGATGCCTTACAACTTAAATTAAATTATTCATAAGAACAGCATGAAGCTCCAATAGCTGATACTAGACAAACACAACTTATAATATGGAAGAAACATCGAAAGCATTGGAAGTGGAAGGGCGCAAATGGAATTAAACATTTTGAAAAGGAACAAAAAGCCAAGATATTTGAAAACCTTTGCGTACATGTACATGTATTTCTTTCCGAGGAAAGGAAGTGACAGCTAGAACGATTGGGGGAGTGGTGTGGTATTCGATATCGAATAAAGTGCAAAAAATACTTTCAGTCGAGAAGAAATACATGAGTTGTTTTGTTTTCAATTACTGGTCCATGGGATTTTCAGAACAGTAGAGACAATTCGTTTCTAAATAAATCGTTAACCATCAAAAGGGCCAGGTGCTACGGAAATGGAAGCGACTGTAGACGCCAGTTCGTCTATACAGCTCTAATGATGAAAGCGTTACGAAGACGTACAAGTACAAGTCATTCTTCCAAGTAACACTTGGCATCCAATTTGGATTTCATCTTTAGTGTTTTAATTATCCAAACAAGATGACGGAACAATGTGTCAAGACACTTACGGTAAGCACAACAATCTTCTTCTTCTTCTTCTTCTTCTTCTTCTTCTTCTTCTTCTTCTTCTTCTTCTTCTTCTTCTTCTTCTTCTTCTTCTTCTTCTTCTTCTTCTTCTCCTTCTCCTTCTCCTTCTCCTTCTCCTTCTCTTTCTCCTTCTCCTTCTCCTTCTCCTTCTCCTTCTCCTTCTCCTTCTCCTTCTCCTTCATCTTCTTCTTCTTCTTCTTTTTCTTGTTGTTATTGTTGTTGCTCTTCTTCTTTTTCTTCTTCTTCTTTCTTCTTCTTCTTCTTCTTCTTCTTCTTCTTCTTTTCTTCTTCTTCTTCTTCTTCTTCTTCTTCTTCTTCTTCTTCTTCTTCTTCTTCTTCTTCTTCTTCTTCTTCTTCTTCTTCTTCTTCTTCTTCTTCTTCTTCTTCTTCTTCTTCTTCTTCTTTTCTTTTCTTGTTGTTTCTTCTTCTTCTTCTTCTTCTTCTTCTTCTTCTTCTTCTTCTTCTTCTTCTTCTTCTTCTCCTCCTTCTCCTTTATCTTCTTCTTCTTCTTTTATTTTTCTTGTTGTTGCTCTTCTTCTTTTTCTTCTTCTTCTTCTTCTTCTTCTTCTTCTTCTTCTTCTTCTTCTTCTTCTTCTTCTTCTTCTTCTTCTTCTTCTTCTTCTTCTTCTTCTTCTTCTTCTTCTTCTTCTTCTTCTTCTTCTTCTTCTTCTTCTTCTTCTTCTTCTTCTTCTTCTTCTTCTTCTTCTTCTTCTTCTTTTTCTTGTTGTTATTGTTGCCATCTTCTTCTTTTTCTTCTTCTTCTTCTTCTTCTTCTTCTTCTTCTTCTTCTTCTTCTTCTTCTTCTTCTTCTTCTTCTTCTTCTTCTTCTTCTTCTTCTTCTTCTTCTTCTTCTTCTTCTTCTTCTTCTTCTTCTTCCTCCTTCTTCTTCTTCTTTTATCTTCTTCTTCTTCTTTTCTTTTTCTTGTTGTTATTGTTGTTGCTCTTCTTCTTCTTCTTCTTCTTCTTCTTCTTCTTCTTCTTCTTCTTCTTCTTCTTCTTCTTCTTCTTCTTCTTCTTCTTCTTCTTCTTCTTCTTCTTCTTCTTCTTCTTCTTCTTCTTCTTCTTCTTCTTCTTCTTCTTCCTCTTCTTCTTCATCTTCTTCTTCTTCTTCTTCTTCTTCTTCTTCTTCTTCTTCTTCTTCTTCTTCTTCTTCTTCTTCTTCTTCTTCTTCTTCTTCTTCTTCTTCTTCTTCTTCTTCTTCTTCTTCGTTCTTCTCCTTCATCTTCTTCTTCTTCTTCTTCTTCTTCTTTTTCTTTTCTTCTTCTTCTTCTTCTTCTTCTTCTTCTTCTTCTTCTTCTTCTTCTTCTTCTTCTTCTTCTTCTTCTTCTTCTTCTTCTTCTTCTTCTTCTTCTTCTTCTTCTTCTTCTTATTATTATTATTATTATCGTCTCATCATCATCATCATCATCATCATCATCATCATCATTATTATTATTATCATCATTATTATTATTATTATTATTATTATTTTGTTGTTGTTGCTGTTGTTGTTGTTATTGTTGTTATTATTATCATCATTATTATTTTTATTATTATTATTATTATTATTATTATTATTATTATTATTATTATTATTATTATTATTATTATTTTTATTGTTACTATTGTTGTTGATTTTTTTTATTAATGTTTTTGTTTTGTTTTGAGTAGTATGTAGATTCTAATTGGACAAGTTTTAAAATCTTCCCATCCCATTTATTTGGCCATCACAGCGTAATTGATACAACTTAATGTTAACAAAACAAACGAAATGATTTTTGATTTTAGGAAGACAAATAATATCCATAATGATATTGTAATAAAAGATGAAACAGTTGAGAAAGTTAATGAATATAAATATCTTGGCATAATTTTTGACGAAAAGCTAGAATGGCAAAAACAATCAAATAAAGTTTTAAAGAACGCGAACAAAAGAATGTATTTTATGAGGAAATTTTATAAGTTTCAAATTGATAACACTCTAATAAGATTTTTCCACCAAGCTTGCATAAAGAGTGTTATTATTTTTGGTATAACTGCATGGAGAGGAAATACGAGAGATAGAGAAAAGAAGAAATTTAATAGGACACCTAAACACATAGGGAAACTCATAAATGATGTAGAGCCGGATAACTTTGAAGATCTGTATGAGATTCAATGCAAGATCAAACTCAGGACAACACCCACCCTCTTTTCTCCATACCCAAAAAAGGAATATAAGCAGTCGACTTATACATTTAAAATCCCGCACTGAGAGATATTTTAGATCTTTTCTTCCAAGCGGCATACGAAAGTTTGACCATACCTTACTTTGAAAGCACAAAGATGGCGTTTTCCCCACAATGTTTAAGAAATGTAAATTGATGGATGGTGAATGAATGATTTATGATAAGTTAATGAATGTGTATGAAGCTAAACTGATTTGTCTATAATTATTCTATCGTTTTTAAATTTATTAAAAAATTGTTTTTTATGTATATTGTTTCACTGCACTATTTATTTACCCACATTTGAATTTTTGTATATTTCTTCTAAAATCTAAACATTTAATGATTAACTAAGTTAAATTTGTTTTTAATTTAATTGCACTGATGTATTCTTTTATTTTTCAAACGGAAATTGTGATAACACAAGTATAATTTCCTTTTTTAAAGGATCAATAAAGATGATTGAAATTGAATTGAAATTGCAATTATTGTCATTAGCCAAGGATCTTCAATCTGCTCGTGAAATCAAACCAACCAACGCACAGCTGGTTGTGCCGAATCAAGCAAACAATCAACTTATTCTGTCGCAAAGAAACTCAAACTGTGCCATCAACAAATTTATGTCTCTTCAATTCTCTTCCGTCGCCGTCTCGTGATGATGTGCTTGAGACGATTTCTTTGCAAACTGGATACTCAAGAAAATAATTTTAAGATTTCACCAAGCTCATGTGGATATTCAAATGTAAAAGACGATTAAAAGAATTCTAAGTGTTTACTGCTAAATATTTTATGCAGAATAAAGCGTTTAAAAGAAATCAAGGGAAACGCCCCTTCGTATCTTGGCTGGTTATCAGGCTATCACTAGATCTAACTAAAAGTGAAAGTAGAATCTAGCTAAAGATTGACTTGTAGTGAAGTCTATAACTGCAATGTCAATCGTGCAAGTTAAAGGGAAAGCTGGTGGTGGGAATGTGGGCCTTGATCGCACATCATTTGTTGGAGCTCGAGTGCCCCAAGAGATTCAGCGCATGACAAAAGTTCTTCCATCTGTAGAAAAAGACACGTTTTCCAGTATTTTGAAAAGTAAGTTTTTCATTTCAATTTTTAACTTCCAAATTACAGAGATCCGGTGCAAGAAATTCTGTATGAAACCACACTCCAGATTGACCTTATAATGAGGATACATAATTATGATTATGTATGGGGTCTATGCATCGTCCACTGTGGTCATGTGACAATGGTGTTTACATCTGTTGGCAAGGACGATGCGTATACTGTAATGTTAGTACAGGCCTGGAAAAAGACTTAGATTTTGTTCTACGTTGACTGATATTATTTTTTTGCTTTGAGTTGAACTCATTTGAAAAATGCCACGGCATTGTACTGCTTTCACATGTTTTAACTCCTCTGACCAGGAGGAGTGTGACAACCTGTGATTTTGAAAGTGTGTTGCATGTATCAAGAGACTTGATCTAGCTCTAGACCAAAATCCCTGAGATCACTTTAGTTGTGGGTGTGCGTAAAATCAAATCAAATCATACCCGACCATGAAAATAATCAAGATCATAAATCATGCAATAACATCCATTCTAATTTGCTGTTGGTTTTGTGGAAAATTCATGACATTGTGTTAGTTTTGTAAAAAGGCCTACCATTTTTTCTTTTCTTCATAATTTTGAGAATAGTTTTGACTATACTATGAGTATTAACCAAAACTTGACCTTAAAATAAAAACCAGCGAGAAATGATTCTCTATTGTCAGATTGTTATTTTCCTTCAAGTGTATATTTATGTGTTTACTAAGCTTGTATCTTTCTGGGATATATATATTTCCCCCAATTTTGTCAACTTTCTTTGTTTACATGAAGATAAAAAATATAGTGATGTATTCATACATTAGATACATTGTTATTGATTAAAAAAAAGATCAGAGACAAAGATAGATTATAGTCTGTATCCCCGCACAAGTGCAGGCTCGCCAACTTTACATTATTTCCCCCCAGCAGGATATTTCATTCAAACTCCTTCTCAACTCCCGGAGAAGTATACAATACACAAGCCTGTTAAGTTTTTAGCACTAACACTCTGACAAGATCTTTCACTACCTATACCTGGGTACTCATTCACAGCTGAGGAAAGTTTCTGTCTTTATCAGCTCCTATTCTACCTTCCCGTGTATGGGTTTTAGATGCCCGAATGATCTTTCTCCAGGTTGCCCTGTCCTGACAGTTTCTGTTTCCTTCTGTGAAAGTTACATTTCTTTGCGTAAATGTCTCTTTTATATCTTGTTCCTACTTTCTCCAAAGTCTGCCTTTTGGTCTTTTACCTTGAGTTTTAGCACTGTATGCTGATTTAGCTATTCTCTTGTCATTCATTCTGTTAACATGCCCAAACCATCTCAGTTGATTCATTTCTATCTTAGTTTTTATGCTATCTGCTTTGGTTTTGATCTCTTATTGTTGTTGTGTTTCTGATTTTGTCTCTTTTAGTTTTCCTACTACTCTTCTTAGATATTTCATTTCGGCTGCCTACACTCTACTGTTTTCCCTCCTGTCTAAGGTCCAGGTTTCTCTGCCATAGAGGAGGAAGTAGGACAATAAACTGTGTTGTATACTGCCATTTTGGTTTTGTTGACAATTCTTGTTTTACCTACAAATGCCTTTCCTAGATAGGTTATATATTACACTTGCCTTTTGGATTTCTGGCTGATTTCTTCTCTTAGTTTTCCATCTGAGTTAATCATTACTCCTAAATTTTGCTCTCGTTGTGTTCTTTTAAGGAATGCCATAGTTCGTCCTCCTCACAGTGTCAAATGCCTTTTCTAAGTCAATAAAACACAGGTGCAAGTCAATGTTTTCTCTCAAGGAATTTTCTATTATTTGTCTAATTGTAAATATAATGTGATATTGTAGGTCTAAATCAACTCTGGTGTTCTTCAATCTGATCCTCTACTCTTTTCCTTAGTCTCATTTCCAGAATTCTGGCATACACTTTTCCTGGAACACTAAGTAGTGATATCCCTCTATAGTTTGAGCATTTGGTACTACTGTTCTGTTTTCAGTCGTCTGGCACCTGTTTGGACTTTTCATGCTTGTTGACATATTGCATGTATGCAGTAGTAGTTTGTCTGCCTCTCCCTTGGTTTTTATTCTTTTCTGGATAACTTGATCTGCTCCTAGGGCTTTTCCTAATTTCACTTTTATTATAGCTGTTTGAAGTTCTTCCTTGAGCATCTTCAGCTGTCTCATCTCCATTACTTGTTACTCTTAATTTTTTATCTGTACTCCTTGTTTCATATGTTCTGAAGGGATTATATGTAATTGTTGAAAATACTTTCTCACGTTTCCATGATTTCACTGTCTCCTTTCATTATTTCTCCTTTGGCGTTCTTAATTTGTCGTATTGGGCATGCTTTGGTCTTTCTCATGCTCTTCATTGCTCCCCATAACAGCTTTTGATGTCCTTGATAGCTTTCTTGAAGTCTTTGTCCAAACTCTTCCCACTGTTCCTGTTTTGCTTTCCTAACTTCCTCTTTGGCGATCGTTCTTTTACTCACGTAATCTATCCTATCCTCTGGTCTCTTTGTTTGCAAGTTATTCTTCCAGGCATCTTTGTTTTCTTTGATCTTAGTCTTGACATTCTCATTCCACCATGTTGTTCTTTTCCTATCTCCTTTAATTTGTTTCCTACCACAGACCTCTTCAGTAAAACAGAGGAGTGTTTCTTTATATATTTGCGACTTTTCTTCTATTGTGCTTTCCTTCAGATCCATCTGCCTTTCACTGATAGATCTTTTTATCCTGGATTGGTACATCTGTTTTACTATTGGTTTATTTAGTTCTTCTTTTTTGAGTTTATTAGCTTTCTTCTCTTTCCTTTTCTGTTTGTTTTCCTCAGTTAATAATCTCATTTTGGCTATCACTAGGTGATGATCACTAAATATTTCAGCTCCTCTGCTTACTCTAGCATCCATTGTACTGTAAAAAAGGGAGCTGCTATCTATTATGTAGTCTATGATTGACTTTTCACATCTGTCTTCATTTACTCTTGTATATGTGGATATCTTTATGAGGAAAAAATATGTTAGCTATTTTCATGTTATTCTTTAGGCAAAAATCTATTAGTCTCTCTCCATTTGGAGAAGTTGTTGTCTCTCCTTCTTTACCTATTACTTCTCCTGATGTTTCTACATTGTTGCCTACTCTAGCTTTTAAATCTCCTAAAACCATTAGAACCTGTTTGGGTTTGAGATTCTCTGCAGCTATTTGTAAATCATTTTTGAAGATATCTTTTTCTTCTTTGGGGGCATCTTCGTTTGGTCCATAAGCTATTAATAATTTAATTTCTCTTCCTTTTGGTTTAATATTTCCTTCTAATAGCCGTGGGCTTACAAATTTCAACTTTTCTAGTAGCATTTCTTGCCTTTTATGCATTAGGGAGGCCTACTCCTGCTCTAGCTCTATCTTTAACATCTACTCCTGAGAAGATTAAAGTATGAGATTTGGTCCCTACATTTTCTATTCCTTGTCCTTTTTCTTTGTTTCTGTAATAGCCAAAATGGCTACTTTGAATTTTCCATTTTCAACTATTTCTAATTCTTTTCCATTTAATTCCCTAACATTCCATGTTCCAAAAATCACAGTCCGTGTTGTTTTCAGAGAGTCGTCTTCAAAAGTTCAAGCCGGGTATATCATTTGTATATATTACTTGAATCAGGTTGTTTTGGATATGTGAGGATTAGCCTGTACTTAGGTAGATGGTGGGGCTGCCACATGAGAGCCCCTACCGGCCTTGTTGTTTTCTGTCAGGGTTAACTCCCTTAGCCTTTAGTCATTCAAGACCAGCCTGCAAGGCAGCAGTTTGTTATTTTCTGTCAGGGTTAACTCCCCAGCCTTTGGTCAGCCAAGACCTGCCTGCAAGGCAGCAGGAGACTCATGGAGGTGGGATCATCTACTCCGTACAGGTGCTTACCTGTCCACTGCCCGGGCTGAGGAAAGTAATTTATACTAATAATTTATTTAGCGCTAATATCCATAAAAATATGGTCAAAGCGTTACAATGACATTGTGATATGGTACGCTATGATTCAAGCAGGGCGACAGTGACAATATAGAGTACATATCTAGAAAATAAAAGGTAATTAATAATACATAAAAAATATACACACTTAAGCTATAAAATCACGCTTTTAACTTTGTGTATCAAATGCAGAGTGAAAAAGTTTTGTTTTCAACGATCTTTTGAAGGAGTCTAGTGATTTGAAAGAACCGTGGAGTATGAGGTGCCAGAGAGTTCCAGACAGCGGGACCAGAAAATGTAAAGGCATGATCAAGAAAGTAGACTCCTATGAGTACTACGTTGGAGCAAAAAAGCCAATCCACCTGCCAGCCATGGGGCTCGAACAAGTGTCGTTGTGATTACCAGCTCACAACACTACGGTTCACACAACGAGGTTTTTCCTTGTTTTAAAATAAAGCTTTACCAGCATATCAAGTAATCATTGGGAAAATTTTAGGGACCTACGACACAAGATTGACTTTTTGAATTAAACATTTTTTTCATTTGTTTTTCATTTCAACTGTGGATTTTCAGATTCATTTTGATCACAGAGTAAAGAAATTGATATCAACCATATAGCCGATTACATTCATTTGTTTGTTTTACATTTCATTACAGTTGTTGTGTCGTCAGTACAGGGCAAACAGCTGCTTCTATGACAAGGTGAAGTCACTTGTAAATGAAAAATTCAACGAAGAAAAATTTGCAGTCGTTTACTGCGGTATTGAAAAAACTGTTTGCAAAAGCTTTGAGAATTCCTGTTGTATCTCTGAAGAAGGAGGTATGTAACTACAATTTAATTGATGGTTTTATCAAGAGTCAAGAGAAAATCATTTCCATGTGTTGATCAGGGGTGGGGAAGTCTTTAACACTGTGTTATGATATTTGAAAATGCAATAATGTTGTTCTAGGCCATAGATAGATTGTCTCATTGCTTTTGTGTCATTAATTTTGCGCAGATCTATGTGAAATGCTCATCAATGTTCGTCAGCAAATCTTCAAGTAGTTAAAGGGTAAACATAATGTTCCTTCAAGGCCGTTATCATGTAAATTTTACTCGGGGAGATAGATTCAAATATACATTACAAGAAGTTCTACTTCTGTTACACATTATAAGTATTTTATTATAAGAAGTCAAAACATGGAACAGTTTACAGTTCAAAACAAAAAATTCAAAAAATATTAATTCTTTTGAAAATGCCATAGATATAGAACTCTGTAACTTAAAATATTTGTATGATGAATGAATGTATATGTCCTGATTGATTATTGTGGGTTCAATCATTTTTAAAACTCCATGATCGTATTAAGATTTATGGGCATTTAAAGGTCAAATGACCTATCTAGCCTTTAACACGATATGGTATGATATGTCCCATAGAACTAGAACTGGAGATTATCCCAGTTTCTATAGCGTTGAGTGGAAAAGGCAATGCTTAATTGCCTCCCTGGACAGGTCACTAGATTTTACTCCCCAGCTGGTGCTTGTATCATCAGCGTGTGAAAGCTGCGAGTTCCCTAGGGACCCTTGGTGCTTGTATCCATGTGAATCTGATTCGTAGGGAAGAATGCCTGTTAAGAGTCTTTCCTAGGAATCACTTTCAAAACTCATGGCATCACAATTGCAAGTCTGGCAGTCTAACTGCTAGCCACCAAATCCATAGTTCTTTAAAATTGTTTGACATATAATATAAGAAATGTTCTGAGTGATGAATTACAGTGGCTGAGTGGGCCTTCTATGATTTGTAAACTGGGGAGATCATGATTCAAATGACGATATTTGCATTTTCTGCATTTTCTGTGACATTAAACTTCACTGGCATCTCAAAATGTTATCCCCTCTAAATACTTAAGCAGTCTATTTTAGTTTCTACGTGTGGGAAATGGAACATGTGATTATACATCACTTACTGGACAGGGTCGAGACAATTGCAGATTTTACTTGGATTGGTGGAAATCCCAAGGAACACATTGTCAGAACTAGTAGTATTGTCGATTCAAACAGGACCTTTTCATTCCACGCCTTAGCCCTAACCAAGGCCATTGACGCACGATATCTAATATTGCGTATAAAGTATCATATCGTCGGTAAAACTGTCTAAACACACGTGTGACATAATTTTTCATGAATAGCAAAAAGGGTAATAGATCATCAAATAGGGCTGTAAACACTATGTTATGCTTCTTGGATTTCAAATTAATGACCATTTTACTTTAGCCTTTAGAATGTAGTAAATAAAAATTAAAATAAGTTATAAACAAAACAGACAGTTCTCGAGGCAGAAAGAAGAACAAAAATCTTTGTTTGGTCACATAAACTTCCAATATTTATAAAAACATGAAAGAAATGTGCATTTGATCATTTGAAGGACAAATCTCATCTCCCATATATTATGGACAACGCATTTAGCTAGTTTCACAGACAATGTCTATCTTACAAATGAAGCCTGAGGTCCAGACTTTGTCCCCCTTCTACAACTAGCATAAAATGTATCAATTAAGTTTCATTCAAATGACCAATTTGTGTTAAATAGTGACTAAAAGTCATATTTGTATGCTTTTGAACTTATTGATTGAATGAACTTCTTGTCTTCAAAATCTATAAAGAGGTATAATCTAACGACTACCATGTCATCATTTTTCTTTCAGAATTTTGTGCAAGATCTTTCAGATTTACAGTAAGTTTTATGGTGGTTTTATTTTACTTTAACAGTATGATCGATATTTCAAATACCATATTAAATAATGTTTTGAAGTTTGTGTGTATATATTGTAATTATTTCAACAGTGATAAGATTAGAAACTTTGTCTTGTTGTTTTTCCTATAACCTATAAAGTTAATTTGTGTAAAGAAAGAAAAGATTTCATTAATTTTTTATTTATTTTCTCCACAAATTCCAGAAAAATTTCATGAACTGTTGCTATCCTGTGTTTTTTGGTTCACTACGATCACAAATTGATAAGGAATTAGAAATCAGACGACCTCATCTCCCTTCATTAGAGCATTTGGATTGGAGAGTAGATGTAGCAATTTCAACAGGGTAAGTTGAAATATTCATTCTCAAATTGGTCAGAAAAAAAAAAAAAAAAGATGAACGATAACCATTGACTATAAATAGACACTAGGTTTTTATTTATGGTAAACAGTGAATAAAACTATATGATTGGAAAAATTACATATATTTATTATGTGTTTTTATGAATCTTAGACATTTTATATCATTTAACTCCCAAACATATACAATTACGCACTGTTGATATGCATTATTAACATTGGGCTTGTTAGAGGTTTCTACTGGTAGGTCATATTTCTTTCCTTTCACTCATTTCACATATACATGTATATCTGTCATTTAGCTGCTTTCTCTTGATTTATCCTGAAACAGCATCATATTATGGACAGGGTGGATTCCATTGAAACTAATAAACATTCTCTATATTTAGATATTCTTGTTACGAGTAAATGAAAGACTATGAGCAAACATCATCACTGGCATTCTTACTGAGGACATTATTAGCAACCAAGTCCATGGCCGTTCACCTCATTTAGTTGCTCAAAGCTCTGATAGCGTTGGTGGCTTAGTTAGAAGTGAGGTAGCCAGAATTGGGATGGTGAGGTCCTGAGTTTGAATCCTGGTAATGCCAGGTCCCATATTATTTCAGCAAAAAAGACACTTTATGTACATTTTCCCACTTATTCCTTGTGTAAGTGGGTAACAGCATCAGTTGGAAAATAAAATCTGTGACACCCTAGAATACTGTGCAGATAGATGTTCTAATATCATCTGTTTCATTTAGTGCTGTTGAAACTGGTATAAGCTCTAATGCTATGGACCGTAAGAGCCTTTAGGAACTTTACTTTTTCTTCACTATTATGACTGAGAAATGACAAAGATTAATTTTCAATAGCTTTAAATGTCATAGGAATTATAAATTTGAATTTAACACACCTTCAATAAAAAAATAACTATGTTCATCACATTTTTACACAACAGCTGTTTATCTCGATCACTTTTAAATTTACCAGATCTTTGTAATGAACAATAAAATCTTTATACATTTATTCCTTTTCGATATTTGACAAGTAATCAGTGCCTCTGTAATATTGTACTACTACAGTAATTAATAATTACTGTTACAGCCTTTTTTTTGGTGGGGAAGGAGGCGGGGGTTGCTTTGACCAAATTGAGAACTTCAAGACTTTCTGTTGCTGTGCAATCAATTCATATATTTGCAATTTTACTTGTTTTCTCCTATTTGCATCTATGCAGGGTTTTGAACCGAGTTTTTGGTTAGAGGGGTGACCATGGATATGGCCTTGTCAGATGGAAATATAAAGAATTTTGAGGTTTGTCTCTTACACTTCTAACTCTTTTTCAACTCACTTAAAACTTAATATATGATATTCTGCCTTCCTCATTTGACAAGGACGGCAGGAAATTACATTTTGAACTTTTGAAACGGGATGAATTCTGTAATCATGTAATCTTTAAAAAAAAGATTTATATTGAGGTTTTCTTTTTATGTAAATTATGACATCTCTTAAAATCCTTGTAAATGGCTTGAGAATGTTTTTTAAAAACATGTCATTACATTGCCATGTATTGTAATTATTACTTTGCCCTTATCTCAGTCTCACAAATCAATGTTTAGTAGATTAATACAGTAGTCTCTGCCAAAATGCATGGTCCATAGGGGACAAAAAAAATCTTGCATTTTGGCGAAGGTGCATTTGAGGATCAAAAGCCACGACCCATCACTGTGCATTACATTGCCATTCATGTTTGGAAATAAAGTAAACTGTCTTTTTTTTGTTAGTTGTTTGTTACTGTTTGGGGTTTGTTTGTTGTTTGAGAACAAGACTCATAAATCTGTTATATTCTTCTCTCAACAAGGGGTGGCAGGTGGCATGTTAAAGACGTATTTTGGCAACTACGTTAAAAAATTTGTTGACACCCGTGTCATGCAGTGTACGACCTCCGTGGGTAAAAGTTACACTAGACCTATCGAGCCAGTAGGGGAAAGAAGGCGGGTATCGGTGACCAGAGCTGAGACAGCCAGAAAAGCTGCATGATTGTGTTATTTTAGTATGTATACACATCGATAACATAGGTCTAGATGATACATACACACACATACAGAGACACATGTGCATTACAAATTTTGTCACTGAGATGAGGCAAGAAGGGGTTATCAAGTTTATTTTTCACATGAAAAGACTCTTCAAATGCAACAAATTGAAGACAACTGCTACATTGACGCTTGACAGAAGCACCGATAGATCGACAATGGGAACTCAATGCTTAGTAAAGTTATGGGCCTTTGAAATGTATCACTCTTGCTGGGGATAGAATTAATCTGGCACTTAAAGACTTACAAAAGAATTTTGTGGCGTCTACGGTCAGTGACGAAACTTACAAAAGCCTTGGCTGCTGTCAGTCAAACCGACATGTCATCCCATTCCTACTATGTTTGCTCAACAAGTCAGGCTCAATTAGCCGTACATATATTGTCTGCCTTACAAGGCAAAGGTGTATTGTTTAAATTCCACCATGAATAGACAAATGTTTATCTTGACTTTAAAAAAATGAAAATCAGCCCTTGATCCATGCTAGGCCAGATCTAGCTTCAAGCCTTATTGAAGATGAATGGAAGATCTGTAGCTTTGTGTAAATTTTTTTCTCCTCAAGCGTTTCAAAAGGCTATGCTAGAAGGATATAAAATTCCACCTATACCCCCAAAATTCCATAGTTAGAAACAATCATTGTTACTATATTTTCCTTGTGTTTTGGACAATATAGTGTATGTTGCTACTTCTATTACTACAGTCATGTTTTGATAATCCGGACAGATGTGCTGGGGACAGATTTTTTCTTCTTTATTTGTGCCTGATAATCTGGAAAATCGGAATTTCGGATTCAGACACTCGTTTTGAAATAAGCTACCATAAAAAAGAGAGTTTATGCGTCGATAAGCTGAACACTCAACTGTTCAAGATAGGCTAACCAGTCCACTAATGGCGCATCAAAACCACCAACTCGACTTTCATAATACCACTTCAGCATTACAATTTAGCAATATGGCGTCAGAGCCAATAGACTGCATGTCCCATTGCCCAGGCAAATGGATATATGCAGTGGGTGCCTGTTCAGCTCAGATACAAAGCACTGCCTCTAGCGGGTGACAGCTCGGTGATGCAATAATCCGGATGTCTCGATAATCCGGACAAATTGCTTGGAACAGAGGTGTTTGGATTATTGAGACGTGGCTGTACCTTGTTTTCCTTCCTATTTGTCATGATTGCTTAAATGTAGTGTTAGTGTGTCCAGAAATTTATTGAGCTCATGGCTATTTCGGATGGTCATACACAGAATTGCTGTTATAGTCGTAAAGGTTCTCTTTTTCAATCGTTACTCTATCGTTTTCCTTTTTACTGTTCGACTCATGTATGCTTAAAGTCAGCCAATTTTAAAAGTAATTCCTGGATTGAAATCATCATTTTAGACATTTTTATATTTCCAGATGACTGTTTCCAAGTTCCAAGACCTTCGCTTCCAAGTAGCTTCCGTATTGAGTGAAATGGAAAAATTAGAAAAGCGCAGCATTTGAAAAATTAAAGATTGACACAACGGATTTTTTGTTCTTTTCATTTAAACATTTTGATAAACGATGATAGGATTTTTAATGAGTGTTTCACCCAAACAAGATTTCATGAATTATTCAATATCTCAATGAATGTATTTCTACTACTTGATGTATGTCATGTCTTTGACCTTCAGAGAATTTCTTTTGTATTTCTGTTCTCAGCTGAAAGGCTTATGAAATACTTGTGCTGCTTTGTCTATGTTTTCACTCTACATGATAGGGTGAACACAATATTTTAATACTTCTAGAGTGGACATTAAAAGATCATCAAAAGTCCATTGACACAATAATAAATTACTTAGGCCTGCTGCCTCTTCTGGCATGTCTTAAAACTTGAACAATTTGAATTGTGGATAGCCAAAATTATATATATAAATGTTTACCAACGCCCTTAAAAACAGTTCAAATGGTCAGCAACCATATAACAGAGATAAAATTGTGTATGTGTGTGCATGTGTGTGTATGTTTTTGTGTGTGTGGATATTAGGCTCTGAAAAATGTTTTGTGAGCCAAAGCAAGTGTTGATGCACTTAACATTAAAACTTTGGGTAAATACGACCCTTTATCGGAAGTTCAGGAATTTTATTTAATCAAAATTATGTTCATTGTTTTATATCATTGGAAGGAAAAAACACCCCGAAATCACCGCATAAGATGGGTGAAGTTAAATAATAAATACCGTTGAAACAAACAAAACTGAATTTTGTTTACCTTTATGTATAAAGTGTGACGCCAGTGGCCTAATGGTTAGGTTGCAAAGCTTGGGATCATGAGGTCCTGGGTTTGAATTCAAGTGTGATGCTAGGTCTGATGTTGTGTTCCTTGGGGAAGACATTTAACACGCATTTCCCCCATTCGGCAGTGTCATTGGGTACCAGCAGCAGCGGGAGTAAAAACCTGCTACAGAATAACGGCTTGTCAAAAAGGTGCTTATTATCACCTGTTCCGTGTGTCATGCTATGGAAACCGGGATAAACTCTATTTCGATGGGCCATAGGCCTTGAAAGACCTAAACTTTATATGTACAAAGTTCAGTGACACCGCTTGTTCCATTCTCTCATTATGTCCTCGATATGGAAGTGAAAGGACATAGAAAAAATGTTTAGTTGTAACTTTGTCTTGTTAGAAGTTATATGTGTTTGAAATTTTATAGGCTGCATGCCAAAGTGAGAACAGGTATTTAACTCATTGCAGTCACAGTGACTCACTCATACTCATACCCTTATATTGGCCTATTTTCAATCAGGTGTAACATTTTTATTTATGATGATAAAGAGGAATGGATTGTCACATAGTGCCAGAGGTTAGACATTAGTCATTGTGTTGATTAATTATGGTGGCCGGTTGCAATTCTTTTTCCTTTCCACTCTTTCACTTATCGTTATCATGCTGTTTCTTGTTCAGTTCATCCTAAGATCACCCCTCAATATTAAAAAAATGGTGAATGGGGGAATTTTTCATGAAATAAAAACAATGATTAATTATAAGTCATATTATCTGTAAAGTTGACATGATTCTTTGATTTAGTTATACAGCAGGCTAATGCTGGCATACATAAGTGATACTATCGACTTGAACATGCAATGACAATAATAAATACACTGTATTATCACATGATGAGATAAATCATTGTTATATACAACGATGCAACCATCAGATTTCTATTTGATATATAAGTATGTGTAAAATTGTGTGTGTATGTCTTTGAACATTGGTACTTGAGTGTGTAGGTGTTGTTTTTTATAATGTTTTATTGAAGGGGGTGGGGGTGGCAGTTGGTAGGTGGAGCTTGGTAGGTTCTACTTCTATCCTATCCTCTATCTCTTACTTTCATCTTGCTGTTTCCTCTTCATTCACCTTTGATATTATTATGGTGGACAGGATAAAATGTAATGAAACAAGGAAAAACACAGTGCGTCTAATGGCATTGTGTTTAAAAGTATATCATATCTTAGAAATCAGGGGAAAAGGGAGTTTTAAATGAGCATATATATATATATATATATATATATATATATATATATATATATATATATATATATATATATATATATATATATATATATATATATATATATATATATATATATATATATATATATATATATATATATACTCCTGTATAACATTAATATTAATGATATCTACCTAAGGGCGGTTGGTGGGGGCTACAGGTGGGGGGGACGGATAATTCACAATAAAACAAACCAGTTAAACTCACAATAACTATATCTTGTGAGTTTTCTATACATTGTACTACAGTATAAATATAGCTAATATAACGTTTCTTTATGATGTAAAACTCCTTTACTATCAATTATGGAACTGATTTTCAGAAATAAAATCGGTACAATTGATAACTGATTCCACAGTTATTGATCGTATTCTTCCTCTCTTTTTTTCACTTGGCTATGTGCCCCCAGCACGATCTTGCCCCCAAACGGCAGACATGACACTGACTCACTGACAGTCTCTATGCGGCGTGTGGCGTGCCCAGCCTCTCTCTTCACTGAGCGGGCGAGCGTTCTTCCTTAGGCCACCTATACCTAAATGATGTATGGAGTCGCGTATCTCGAAAGTTTACACATAACAACAGCTTTACTTTCCGAGGGCTGTTTGGAACTTCTCTAGATCTATTGCTTTACGTTATTCGTGGACAAAATGTTTTATCATGTTGGTGAAAAATACGATTCGGCTAGATATTTCAAGTGTTACTGATAAAATAAAGTAAACCAACAACGGCAGTGGACATTTTTTTTCTAGGATTCTAAACAATTTGTGAATTTGTATAATCTAGATCAGATCTAGACTAGATCTAGATCTAGAACCTAGACTAGATCTAGATCTAGATTCTAGATCTGCACTAATGCACTCACGCTTACTCTAGATTTGAGTAAGAATAGCAATTGACTCTATTCATGATTAGATGCATATCAAGGTTTATATCTTAGTTATATCTAGATCTTTGGCGAAATATGACAATAAGTGACAACTCCACTAATAAAGACAAAACAAACACATGACGTTTCGGGTATAAGTATAACCCTTCGTCAGACAACAAACGAGAAATATCTAAATCTAGATCTAAGCACTACCTCAGGCATCACACAATGTGAAGTCAGAAGAAAAACAGAAAGGAGGAAGAAAGAAAGAAAAAGACAGTGATGATCAGAAACATAAGTAGAAGGGGATTTGAAGAATATATAGGAGCAAGAATGGAAGGTTCAGATCTAGAATGAAATAAAAATATGAAAATAAATAAGTAATGAAAGGTGAGAAGGAGAGAGAGAGTTGTAGGATATTTTCGTGGGGGTGGTGGTTTGGGGGGGGGGGCGGATGGGGTAGGGTAGAGGATGGGAAGGGTCAGGGATAGTGATGGCGTGTGCCTGACTATGGGAGTTACTTCAGAAAAATTATACAAATTGGTGTAAGACATTCATACCATCAGAGTTGATTGTGCCTAATCTTACTATAAGCCGGTTCTGTAAAGACTTCCTAGACTCACCACCGCCGGTACATGACCTGAGAATGCATACTTTCAGGTCATGGGTTCCTCGATGTCCTGGTCCATTAATATGCAAAGACACCGGCTTGCTTTTGCAGTTTTCAATATCTCTCCTGTGATGGCCAAATCTGTTGGAGAGAGTTGCAAGCCAGTTTCTCCGATATAGGCCATTCTACGATGACTGCAGTGAAAGCATAAATTACATTGCGAGAGGCGCAGGAGAATTGCCTATTGACTGTCCAGGTCTGTCTAGAGAACTGAATGGTTGTAGAGCTGTTCACAAAGAGGAGCATGTCGTGCAGTTAGTGCGTTCACATCGGATGTTACCCGACGGTGAGTCAGTAGAGAGGTGCACAAGGATATCCTGAAGGCTAGTTTGTCTCTTGAAGGCAATCGACGGAAAGGAAGGAAAACACGTCTAGTCTCGTCACTAGCGTGTAGAATAGGCAGGTTCTTGTGGACAAAATTAATGACACGGTGTGTGTGTGGATGATACGGAAGGATAAGGGGTATGTGTTTGGTCTTTTTCCTTTCTACGATGTTGAGGGCGTATTTACAGGTACAAATTTAGCTCTCTGAAAGGCTTGACAAATGATGGCCCTAGGGTAGCTCTGTGCAAAGGAAGAAATCAAACATCTTAGGCGCTTGATACTTCATGCTCTATCATTTCTTCTTTCTAGACCCAGTGAGATATATATCTAGTCTTATAGTTATCCTCTTTTTTTGTTCTTGTTTCCCATACTCGCACCTCTCTCTCCCTTTCTTTCTTCCCTGCTATTTTTCTTTCTTTCTCTCTCTCTCTCTCTCTCTCTCTCTCTCTCTCTCTCTCTCTCCTCTCTCTCTCTCTTCTCTCTCTCTCTCTCTCTCTCTCTCTCTCTCTCTCTCTCTCTCTCTCTCTCTCCCCCCTCCCTCTCCTTCTCTCTCTCTTGCTCCTCTCCTCCCTCCCTCCCTCCCTCCTCTCTCTCTCTCTCTCTCTCTCTGTGTCTCCCTCTCTCTCTCTCTCTCTCTCTCTCTCTCTCTCTCTCTCTCTCTCTCTCTCTATCTCTCTCTCTCTCTCTCTCTCTCTCTCTCTCTCTCTCTCTCTCTCTCTCTCTCTCTCTCTCCCTATCTCTCTCTCTCTATCTCTCTCTATCTCTCTCTCTCTCTCTCTCTCTCTCTCTCTCTCTCTCTCTCTCTCTCTCTCTCTCTCTCTCTCTCTCTCTCTCTCTCTCTCTCTCTCTCTCTCTCTCTCTCTCTCTCTCTCTCTCTCTCTCCTTGCTTAGATCTAGATCTAGATATTTCTCGTTTGTTGTCTGACGAAGGAGTTATACCCGAACGTCACGTGTTTGTTCTGTCTTTATTAGCGGAGTTGTCACTTATTGTCATATTTCGCCTTTGACTTCACTCCAATGTGGCTCCTTCGTATTATCTAGATCTATGGTTATTTATCTATGAATTTCAGTGAAGATCCTAAAAAGTAACTGTAGACTGGTCAGTAAGCCCTTGGTTTGGTAAAATTATTAATTCATATTCTAATATATACTGAAGATCTCTTCAAGATGATATAAAGATTTAAAGGGAGATTCAATCAATGCCAATAAAGTTCCAAGGTTGACTGCCTTTCTTCTTTATGTCACTGTCACACTTCAATTGGATTGATTCAACTAGCTTATCTTAGACTGTTCACCAAAGTGAAAGCTAAATGATCAAAATATCGCGATAATCATGTATCTGCCCAGACCTAAAAAGTAAAAAATCAAAATAATGTAAAACTAACCCGAACAAATTTGTATGTCTGCTGCACATTAGATCTTCTAAATAGGGTATTTTTACTTTGAAAGGTATCTAAACAGTCCAAAGATTGGGCTGGAGCTAATGATAACAAATGAAAAGAAGTCTTTTTGAAATTGTATTATAGTATGGTTATAAGTTTATTACTCCCCGTGTTTAATTTGTTATTGTACTTTTTTTTATGTGCTTAACTCACCAGTAATTTTAATCATTGAATGGAAAACACCGTAAAACTGAAATGTAGAATCAAACCTCTTAAAGATTAGACTTTGTTATATCTTCGTTGGCACAAATTCTAATAATTTGTTGTGACTGTGCAGACATTTTAATCTTAACATACAGACATTGATGTTGTTTTTACTGAAACTTTCTTGAGCAACATTAACTCGAAGTGAAGGGAAAAGATGGGAATTTATATGTCTGCTGTTAAAAATCTGTTGGTGTATCAATCAGCAAAAGAGCCATGTTTTCCTGTCTACCCGTATGTGAAGTTTCCAAAAGATCAGATGCCGGTTGGAAAATGGTCTTGTTACTGACATTCAAGTCCTTCCTCAAAAACTTCGTATGTATTCTGCATTGAAATAAGTATGTTTAATTGTGTTTATTGCAAGGAAGGTGAACTGGAAGACGTTGTACTGGAAGACGAAATAAGCTACTATTAATAATCCTGTACCGGTAATTAGTGAAAGCCTTGAACTTTAAGGCAGATAATCAAGGGCTTGACAGGCTCATCTTTTGATGTAAAAGTACTGAAGTTAAAGATAAAGATGGATTTATAGTCCTTATCCCACACAAATACACATTTACTGACTGTAGGCCTACATATTTTATCCCCCAGGAGTCCATTTCATTCAAGATCCTTCTCAACTCCCCTAGGGAGCATACAGTACAACAGCTGTTAGGCACTTCTTACTAACGCTCCGTCAGGATCTTTGTCTACATACAGCTGGATACTCATTCACACCTGAGTCAAGTGAGAAAAGCAGAATAAAATGCTTTTCCTAAGAGTACAATATTGTGAAAAAGACATCTGGGCCAGCCATCCTCATTGCCTTTCAACACGTCAAAATAAAAAAAAATGTCAATTGTCAGTTAAAAGGATTTTTTTATAGAAGGGTGTATGCCCACTTGTGTTATGTTGTTAGATTATTCTGGCAACTGTTTTTATGTGGTTTTATGAAATTTATGATGTAGCTATTTGTGATGTATTTGAGATACAAATATAAAATGTGTAAGACAAAATAAGAACCGTAAAACCATGTGGACTGATTGTAGAGAGAGTTTATTTTCTGCAGTTTCGTCCCTTACCATATGTAAGTATTGTATTCGATACTGGTATAAACCGTGCAATCTTAATGACGAAACAATGTATACCACAATTCCCCCTTCTTTAAAGAAAAAAAAAATGTTATATCATTTTTTTGTTATCATCATCATTTTTTTTTTGTTATTATTTTTTTCTTTTAGGCATTGTCTGAAGTTAACCATGAAGATGAAATTTTAAAAAAAGTTGCCGTGACGATAAGGAATTAGACTTGTTTTTTTAAAAGAAAAAATCATCCAAGAGTTTATTTTTGTCTTGACTGTATCTTGAAGAACTTTCCTTTTCTCTTGTTTAGCATCTTAGAAAAATGAATTGTGTTGTGTAGAGATATATATCTATAAAGGTCTTGAAAATTATGAGAAATGTAAAACTATGAGAGCATTAACTAGTGTCTACTTTGTGCGACTAGTGTGTTTGCATTGTTGTGACCATTGCACTGCCATTGACAAATTTGCCGAATCTTTGTATTTGTTTGGCTTATGAACAACACAGCCATTTCTTGTCGTATATGTATTGCAAGTGTATAATTTTGCGCACTCTGGGACAGTGAGTCGGATGGAGAGTGTGGGAACTCATTATTGATAGGTGAGCTCGAGGGCTCAACCTGTGGCCTTGTTGATTTGTGCTCTCTACCATATTATTATTGCATAGGTAATGGGCTTGCAGTTGACTCAACATATGGATTATACGTGATGGGTGGTAAATATGATGATGGAGCAGGCGTGCTCACACTGGGAGTTGTCTGGGTGTAAACGATCTGATCTGAATGTCGTTTCCAAATGATGCCAGGTGCAATCTCCACGTAGCAGGTTCACGATCCGATGCTGTTTTTAATTATGCCAAATTGCCATCACTGATTTCCACGGTAGTCACGAACGAGAGCATTGTTGCCAACATTGAAGATGCGCATCTTAGCTTGAGAGTGCGATTTGCTTTGTTGATGTTTCTTTCTTTCTTTATTTATCCATTCCCATTCTACCTTTCGGTGTATGGGTTCAAATGCCAGATGCCTTGTCTGGCTTTTTCTGCTAAATGTTAAATTTCTATGCTTCAATGCCTCTTTTATATCTTCTTCCCACTTTCTCCGAGGTCTGCCTTTTGGTCTTTTACCTTGGGCTTTAGCACTGTATACTGATTTAGCTATTCTATTGTCCTGTTACATGCCCAAACCATCTCAATTGATTTGTTTCTATCTTAGTTTTTATGCCATCTGCTTTGGTTTGATCTTTTATTGTTGTGCTTCTGATTTTGTCTCTTTTAGTTTCCACTGCTACTCTGCTTAGATATTTCATTTCAGCTGCCTGTACTCTACTGTATTTTCTACTGTCTAAGGTCCAGGTTTCGCTGCCATAGAGGAGAGTAGGACAATAAACTGTATTGTATATTGCCATTTGGTTTTTGTTGACAATTCTTGCTTACCTACAAATGCCTTTCCTAGATGGTTATATATTGCGCTTGTCTTTTTGATTCTCTGGCTGATTTCTTCTCTTAGTTTTCCCTCTGAGTTAATCATTACTCCTGGGTAATTGTAGCTTTGAACTTGTTCTAAATTCTCCCTGCCCAATTTAAGATTTTGTGTTTTAGCTTCCCTCGTTACTAGCATTGTTTTTGTTTTCTTTGCATTTACTCTCATTCCTCTTTTATTTAGTTCATTGTTCATAATGTTGATATTCGACTGGAGGTCATTAAATCATAGGCAAATGAAAGCATTGATACATTTGCTGGTTTGAGCTTCCACATACCTACATTCATTTTCTTCATTTTTGAGGATGCCTTTGCGACTGGGTCCATAAATCTAATAAACAAAAGAGGACTTCGGATACAACCCTGTCTTACTCCTATATCTACATCAAATTCTGCAGATATGTTTCCAGCTACTCTCACTGCACATGTTGGTTTATTGTAAAAACTTATTGCTTCTATTAAATTTGCTCTACGTTGTGTTCTTTTAAGGAATGCCATAGTTCGTCCCTCCTCACAGTGTCAAATGCCTTTTCTAAGTCAATAAAACACATGTGCAAGTCAATGTTTCGCTCACGGAATTTTTCTATTATTTGTCTAATTGTAAATATGTGATCTTGTACACTTCTTCCTGGTCTGAATCCACTCTGATGCTCTTCAATCTGATCCTCTACTCTTTTCCTTAGTCTCATTTCCAGTATCCTGGCATATACTTTTCCTGGAATACTAAGTAGTGATATCCCTCTATAGTTTTAGCATTCCATAGTTGATCCTCTTTTATGTATTGGTGCTACCGTTCCCTTTTTCCAGTCGTCTGGCACCTGTTTGTTCCGTGCTTGTTGGCATATTGCATGTAGTAGTTTGTCTGCCTCTCTCTCCTTGGTTTTTAATCATATCTGGATAAACTTGATCTGCTCCTGGGGCTTTCTAATTTCACTTTTCTTATAGCTGTTTGGATTTCTTCCATTGAGATATCTACATCTTCAGTTGTGTGCTTTGGATGACTTGTTACTCTTACTAATTGATCTTTACTCCTTGTTTCATACGTTCTGGAGGGATTGTGTAATTGTTGAAAATGCTTTCTCCATGTTTCCATTATTTCGCTGTCTTCTTTTATTATTTCTCCTTTGGCATTCTTTATTTGTCGCATTGGGCATGCTTTGGTTATTCTCATGCTCTTCATTTTCCCCCAGAACAGCTTTTGATTTCCTTGATAGCTTTCTTGAAGTCTTCATCCAAACTCTTCCCATTGTTCATGTTTTGCTTTCCTTACTTCCTTTTGGCGATAGTTCTTTTATTCACTTAATCTATCCTATCCTCTGGTCACTTTGTTTGCAAGTATTTCTTCCATACATCCTTCTTTTTTTTATCTTAGTCTTGAAGGTCTCATTCCACCATGCTATTCTTTTTCTATCTCCTTTAAGTTGTTTCCTACAGACCTCTTCAGTACAACTGAGGAGTGTTTCTTTATACATCTGCCACTTTTCTTCTATTGTGCTATCATTCAGAGCCATCTGTCTTTCACTGATATATTGTTTTATCCTAAATATTTCTGCTCCTCTGTTTACTCTTGCATCAATGTACTGTAAAAAGGGAACCCAGGTTATGAAGTCTATCATTGACTTTTCACACATGTCTTCATTTACTTTTGTATATTTCCGGATATCTTTTGTGAGGAAAAAAAGGTGTTGGCTATTTTCATCTTGTTCTTTAGGCAAAAATCTATTAGTCTCTCTCCATTTGGAGAAGTTGTTGTCTCTCCTTCTTTACCTATTACTCCTCTGACGTTTCTACATCATTTCTAGTCTAGCGTTTAAATCTCCTAAAAGCATTAGTTCCTGTTTGGGTTTAAGATTTTCTGCAGCTATTTGTAAAACGTTTTGAAAGACATCTTTTTCTACTTTAGTTGCGTCTTCATTTGGTCCATAAGCTATTAATAATTTAATTTCTCGTCCTTTTGGTTTAATATTTACCTCTAATAGCCGTGGGCTTTTCATGCCTTTGATGCACTAGGAGGCCTATTCATGCTCTAGCTCTATCTTTAACATCTAGTCCTGAGAAGATTAAAATATGATTCGGGCCTACATTTTCTATGTTTCTGTAATGGCCAAAATATCTACTTTGAAGTTTTCCATTTCTTCAACTAATTCTAACTCTTTTCCATTTATTACCCTAACATTCCATGTTCCAAAAATCACTGTCCGTATTCGTTTCCAAGTTCGTCTTCGAAAGATCAAGCAGGTTATATTATATTTATTTCTCTGAATCCGTTTGGTTTTGGATAAGCTGGGGATAGCCCACTGTACCTAGGTAGATGGTGGGGCAGTCATTTTGAGGCCCCCTACCAGGCCTTGATATTTTCTGTCAGGGTAACTCCTTTAGCCTTTAGTCATTCAAGACCAGCATGCAAGACAGCAGGTTGTTATTTTCTGTCAGGGTTAACTCCCTTAGTCTTTGGTCAGCCAAGACCTGCCTGCAAGACAGCAGGGGACTCGTGGAGGGCGGGATCATCTACTCCCCATACAGGTGTTTACCTGTCCACTCTCCAGTTGTTGATGTTGACTCGATGATACTTTAGATCTTGTATCGGACGGAGTGTGTCTAAGTAAGCTCGTAAATGAATCCGAACATTAGAGAAGTAGGACTTTCGTTTGTAGTCATGTGTGATGCATTGCGGTATGCTAGCAGGAATCTGGCAAGCTTAGTGTGAATGTTGCCCTTTTAAAAGCTTTCATCACTTGTTTGAATGTTTGCACCATCCTTTCAGCTAGACCATTAGTTACTGGATAGTACGGAGGGCTAAGAGTGTGACTGATACTGTTTCTTTTGATGAAGGATTTGAACTCATCTGATGTAAATTGAGGTCCATTGTAAACACAAGATGTTCAAGCAAGCCGAATCTAGCGAACAGGTCATTGCGAATGTTGTTGCTGAAGGAGTTGTCGTAGAAGTGGGGATGATCTCAGTCCATTTAGAGTGAGCACCAACTACAACTAAGAACATGGCGTTTAAGAAGGGTGCAGCATAGTCAATGTGTATTCTTTGCCAGAGCTTCTTGGGCCATTGCCAGGGATGAATTGGTGTGTGAAGTGGTTCATGTTGTGTAGCAGCACATCTGTTACAACATTTTGTTATCCTTTCAGTTTCCTTGTCGATTTCAGGCCACCAGAAATAACTTTTAGCTACGCTTTTCATCTTTACAACTCCTAAATGTCCAACATGCAGCATATCTAGGATCTTCTCTCTGAGTTTTTCTGGAAGGATAAGTCGGGTATCCCTATAAAAGACAATTGTCTTTACTATTAATTCATGATGTTTGATAAAATATGGTTGCATCCTGTTGAAATGAATTTGGCCAATAATCGTCCTGGACAAATCGCATTACTTTGGAGATGAGTGGGTCATGATGAGATTCTTTGATGTTCACTGGAAGGGAATCGATGACATTGGAGAAGAAGAGTTCATCTGCTTTGTCATATGCTTCAGGGCATGCAGTTTCAGGAAGTGGAAGTCTTGACTAACTGTCGGCATTTGCATTTGCCTTAGAATTCCTGTATTCAATAGTGTAATTGAGTCCGGTGAGGAACAAGCGTAACGGCCCAGGCGATTGCTAGTGCTTCTTATATATGCGACCAGTCACTTTCCATCTTTAGTAACACGAGAGAGCACTGCTCCAATACCATAAGGAGATGCATCGGTGGCCAATCGAAGTGGTATATCTGGATCATATTTAATGAGGACGTTTTCAGACCCAACCATTTCCTTGATTCTTAGTCTTTGAACTCTGAGACAAGAGATGTGTGTTAGATTGTGTAAACTTGTTGATCCTTCTCCAATCCAGGTGTAGGACTGATAGCCAATCTCTTCCAAGCATTGGATTACTTCCATTGCAATGCTCGGAGAGACGTTTTATTGACATAATGTAGTCAGTGTGAGACTCTCCTGTTTCTTGATTGCGTTTGTGGAATTTAAATCGTTTTACTATTTCAAAAGGGGCAGGATAGAAATGCAAGGTTAGAAGTATGCACAGCTGCTCGTAGAATTTGGTAGGGGACAGCTCTCGTGCCGTCAACGAACTTAGAGTGGCGTATGTATTGGCTCCTATAGAAGACAATAGTGTGGCTGTCATTTTTTCATTTGACACATCCTTGGCAATGAGAGGCGCATGCTGTCGTTTCTTGTAATTGATGAACAATTCTACAAATTTATTGAATATATCTGGTTTTGGCATTGTGCTTACATATACTGGAGATTCAATTTGACTAGACTACATTCTTGGGTTAAGATCTGCCTCGATGGGTAGGTAATTTTCACTGAATGAATTAAAGGTTATTGGACCTATTTTTAAGAAAAATATGAGTTAGGCATGCACAAGAGGAATGTGAATGACCTTTCTGATGATTTCTTGAGTTTGATGCCTCGTCGCCAGTGTGATGTATTTGAATTTGAGATACAAATATAAAATGTAAGACAAAATAAGAAACGTAACACCATGTGGACTGATTGTAGAGAGTGTTTGTTTTCTGCAGTTGCTTCCCTTACCTTATGTAAATACTGTATTGGATACTGGTACAAACCATGCAGTCTAAATTAGGAAACAATTTTATATACCACAGTATTTGTTTTCATTCTTAAGCACTTCATATACTCACAGACCTATTCCTTCAAGACCTAGTGAGTTAAAACTGTAAATCATAACACAGCATCAAGAAAATTCAATTGAAACTTGTTGACTGCCATCAATGAATTGAATCATGTTAGTTATTGCCTAAATGCTCTCCATCTTAGAGCTTGTTTCTCTAAATGCTTGCAATTTCAGTGAAACCGTTTTTCCCTATATAATTTTGCCTCTTCATGCTTGTTTCAAAACTAAGATTATCCCTAAATGCCGGTCTCAACGGCAACTGCAGGTATAATCTTCTCCAGATTATCATAAAGTACATCCATAAGTGATTAAAACTTTTTTTTTTCTTTTCCTATTATACATGTTATCTCATCATTAATATAGCTACTTTGTACCCGTAAAAAATTTGCCATGTATTAACCACCCCTCATATACCTATCCAATGTAATGTAATAAAAAATGAACAGTCTCTTCTTATTTATTTCTAATCTCCATCCACTGTACCGTACAGCCTTTGTCCCATTGGATCACTAATTAGTCACTAGGCAATTGGAATTGAACAGTCTTCTAGTCTCCGCCCATGGCTCGTTCCCTTGATGTCACAAGTTGTACGTGTTTAATTGATCGTGTGTGGTCAGTTTTATTGCTCCCCCATCTTGTGGCCACATCTGTTGTGCCTTCGGATCTTTGTGTCGAACGTGGTCAACTTGCCCACCCGCTCACCACCTAAGTGTTAAAGAACTTAATAGTTTCGAGGTGTTCTATTTCTCGCATTCAAATTCTACGTGAAACTTAGGACTCCTCTGAAACAAAAGATCTGGTTGAGAATCTTCATTCTTATCTGTACATTGCTCACCCTCAATGTTTTGCTCAGACCGATTTTCCCATAAATGCCTGTTTTGTCTAGATGCTGGTTTTCTCTGCTTCCCAAAAATTTATGTGCGATGGGTATTCACCACAGATTACTCTTACAATATAATAAATACCACTTAAAACGAAAATGTTTCATCTTATTCTCACCTCCTCAAAAAGCTGAACATGTGGATGGACAAGACATATTTGTGATTAGGTGTTCATCAATCGTTAAGAAGTCAACATAACCTGTCTACAAACTTACTTTTTGAATTAATTCTACAGAAATTTGTGTTCTGTTTATGTAATATTTAAAAAAATTCCTCCCAGATCGTAGCATTGATGATGGCATGTGGTATTGGTGGGTGATGCTCAGTTTATTCCATTTAACGATTGTTGCCTTGTTGCCACTACTTCAGCATTACAACCACGCAATGCTGCTCGCTGGACATCGGTACAATCGATGCCAAATGGCAGAATTATGTCATACAAGATAATTTCTCATGACAATCTTGGTGAGTCAAAATACTTGTGTTGGTTTCTTTTAACGTGCAATGGAAACAGTTATGACAGGATCATGGGAAAAGGCTACAGTCCTGTTGTAACCAATTCCTATCATAAGCGGTTTGCAAGAGGAAATAAGCCAAAAGTCACATTTTGCTACCTTAGTACTCTCTGTGCATGATGGGCCTAGCCAGTGAATCGCTCATCATACACTATTGGCCTATTGCGTAGGTCAGCCATCTGAATGTACTAGACACACACTCTGTTTCACTATATTAATGCACTTCAAACACCTGTATTGATTCTCCATAAAGTCAGTATTGAATAAATATTAGGAATTATTAGGCATAAATCTACAGTATACACACTTTGTGCTTTACTCTGCACTGAACTCTCCACATTGACAGAGTCCTGTTATAAGCAGTTTTTTCCCTTTCCCAGTGCCAGTTATAAGAGGTTTATTTTAATAGAGCCAAAGAGAGAGAAAAAGAGGAGATGGCGATGGTCTTGTTATAACCGGTTTCTGATATAACCGATGCTGTTATGGCAACCATAGCGTTAGTGTTACATAAAGTTACTTATACACTTTAAAAAAAAAATGGGTCTGTCCACTTTCTTCAATTTTGTTAAGGCATATATTTAGAACCGGGCAGTGGACAGGTAAGCACCTGTACGGGAGTAGATGATCCCGCCCTCCACGAGTCTCCTGCTGCCTTGCAGGCAGGTCTTGGACAAGAGCTAAGGGAGTTAACCCTGAAAGAAAATAACATGCTGCCTTGCAGACCAGTTTTGACTGACCAAAGGCTAAGGAGTTAACCCTGAAAGAAAATAACATGCTGCCTTGCAGACCAGTTTTGAATGACTAAAGGCTAAGAGAGTTAGCTGACAGAAAATAACAAGGCCCGGAAGGGGGCCTCAAGGTGGCAGCCCCACAATCTACCTAGGGTACAGTAGGCTAATCCCTACTTATCCAAAACAACCTGATTCAAAGTAATATATACAATGATATACCCGGCTTGAACTTTCGAAGACGACTCTGGAAAAGAACACAGACTGTGATTTTTAGAACATGGAATGTTAGGGCAATTAATGGAAAGGAGTTAGAATTTGCTTTAAAGAAATGGAAAATTCAAAGTAGACATTTTGGCTATTACAGAAACAAAGAAAAAAGGGCAGAGGCATAGAAAATGTAGGACCAAATCATACTTTAATCTTCTCAGGAGTAGATGTCAAAGATAGAGCTAGAGCAGGAGTAGGCCTCCTAATGCATAAAAGGCAAGAAATGCTACTAGAAAGCTGGAAATTTGTAAGCCCAACGGCTATTAGAGGTAAATATTAAACCAAAAGGAAGAGAAATCAATTATGAATAGCTTATGGACCAAACGAAGATGCCCCCAAAGAAGAAAAAGATATCTTCGAAAATGATTTACAAATAGCTGCAGAGAATCTCAAACCCAAACAGGAATTAATGGTTTTAGGAGATTTAAACGCTAGAGTAGGCAACAATGTAGAAACATCAGGAGGAGTAATAGGTAAAGAAGGAGAGACAACAACTTCTCCAAATGGAGAGAGACAAATAGATTTTTGTCTAAAGAATAACATGAAAATAGCTAACACAGTTTTGCTCATAAAGATATCCACAAATATACAAGACTAAATGAAGACATGTGAAAAGTCAATCATAGACTACATAATAGTTTGCAGCTCCTTTATTACAGTACAATGGATGCTAGAGTAAGCAGAGGAGCTGAAATATTTAGTGATCATCACCTAGTGATAGCCAAAATGAGATTATTAACTGAAGAAAACAAACAGAAAAGGAAGAGAAGAATGTTAATGAACTCAAAATAGAAGAACTAAATTAACCAATAGTAAAACAGATGTGTACCAATCCAGGATAAAAAGATCTATCAGTGAAAGGCAGATGGATCTGAAGGAAAGCACATAGAAGAAAAAGTGGCAAATATATAAAGAAACACTCCTCAGTTGTACTGAAGAGGTCTGTGGTAGGAAACAAATTAAAAGGAGATGGGAAAAAAGGACAGCATGGTGGAATGAGAATGTCAAGACTAAGATCAAAAGAAAAGAAAAGATGCCTGGAAGAAAATACTTGTAAACAAAGAGACCAGAGGATAGGATAGATTACGTGAGTAAAAGAACTATTGCCAAAAGAGGAAGTTAGGAAAGCAAAACAGGGACAGTGGGAAGAGTTTTGGACAAAGACTTCAAGAAAGCTATCAAAGAAATCAAAAGCTGTTCTGGGAGCAATGAAGAGCATGAGAAAGACCATAACATGCCCAATACGACAAATTAAAAACGCCAAAGGAGAAATAATGAAAGGAGACAGCGAAATCATGGAAACGTGAGAAAGTATTTTCAACAATTACATAATCCCTCCAGAAAATATGAAACAAGGAGTACAGATCAATTATTAAGAGTAACAAGTAATGGAGATGAAACAGCTGAAGATGTAGATATCTCAAGGGAAAAACTTCAAACAGCTCTAAGAAGAGTGAAATTAGGAAAAACCCCAGGAGCAGATCAAGTTTATCAGAAATGATTAAAAGCCAAGGGAGAGAGAGGCAGACAAACTACTACATGCAATATGTCAACAAGCATGAAAGTCCAAACAGGTGTCAGACGATTGGAAAAAGGGAACTAGTACCAATACACAAAGAAAGGATCAACTATGGAATGCTCAAACTATAGAAGGATATCATTACTTAGCATTACAGGAAAAGTATATGCCAGGATTCTGGAAAATAGACTAAGGAAAAAAGTAGAGGATCAGATTGAAGAGCATCAGAGTGGATTCAGACCAGGAAGAAGTGTACAAGATCACATATTTACAATTAGACAAATAATAGAAAATTCCTTGAGAGAAACATTGACTTGCACCTGTGTTTTATTGACTTAGAAAAGGCATTTGACACTGTGAGGGAGGGACGAACTATGGCATTCCTTAAAAGAACACAACGTAGAGCAAAATTTAATAGAAGTCATTCAAAGTTTTTACAATAAACCAACATGTGCAGTGAGAGTAGCTGGAAATGTATCTGAAGAGTTTGATGTAGATATAGGAGTAAGACAGGGTTGTATCCGTAGTCCTCTTTTGTTTATCACATTTATGGATTCAGTCGCAAAGGCATCCTCAAACATGAAGAAAATGAATGCAGGTATGTGGAAGCTCAAACCAGTAAATGTATCCATGCTTTCATTTGCTGAGGATTTAGTTCTGTTTGGAAAATCAGAAGGGGACCCCCAGTTAAATATCAACATAATGAATAATGAATTAAATAAAAGAGGAATGAGAGTAAATGCAAAAGAAAAGAAAAACAATGCTAGTAACTAGGGAAGCTAAAACACAAAATCTTAAATTAGGTAGGAGAATTTAGAACAAGTTCAAAGTTACAATTACTTAGGAGTACTGATTAACTCAGAGGAAACTAAAAGAAGAAATCAGCCAGAGAATCCAAAAGGCAAGTGCAATATATAACCACCTAGGAAAGGCATTTGTAGGTAAACAAGAATTGTCAACAAAAACCAAAATGGCAGTATACAATACAGTTTATTGTCCTACTCTCCTCTATGGCAGGGAAACCTGGACCTTAGACAGTAAGGAATTCAGCCGAAATGAAATATCTAAGAAGAGTAGTAGGGAAAACTAAAAGAGACAAAATCAGAAACACAACAATAAGAGATCAAACCAAAGCAGATAGCATAAAAACTAAGATAGAAATGAATCAACTGAGATGGTTTGGGCATGTTAACAGAATGAATGACACTAGAACAGCTAAATCAGTATATAGTGCTAAAACTCAAGGTAAAAGACCAAAAGGCAGACCTCGGAGAAAGTGGGAAGAAGATATAAAAGAGGCATTGAAACATAGAAATTTAATTTTTTGTAAGGAAACAGAAACTGTCAGGACAGGGCATCCTGGAGAAAGATCATTTCGGGCATCTAAAACCCATACACCGGAAAGTAGAATGGGAGTTGATAAAGAAAGAGAAAGAATATATTTAGAATCTCAAATATTTCAAATATTTTGGGATCACATAAAATTGCAGACAAACTAAAACTGAAATTCTTTCATTGTATTATCAATGTAAAATTATACTAGTATTAGGACAAAGTGTCGTCTTTGAATTAAGAAATGTTATATAGTAATAAAACCTTTTATTTTCAAGAGGTATTCAGAAAAGTTATATATATATTTCAATTCCTTTTAATATCAGACAAAAAGTTTTTCATGAAAAACAATTAAAAAAGAAGCAACAACAAAATTTGCTCCTCACCCCCCCCCAAGTTCTCCCCTCCAATCTCTTCCAGTCCATGTCATCCCCATCCCAATCATTAATAAATATCGCTGAGGATGAGATAAGTGAGGGACTATGTCATGTATAACACGGTGAAAGTCGTAAACTGTGTGTCTTAGATTATTAACACCTTTTATTTTGCTTTTTTTAACATTAGGAAGCCCCTATGCTTCGTCTAGTTAGGCTACCGTGGCACAAGAACCAATAGAAACCCATGTAATAACCATATGAGCAATCCGTGTATCCCTATTGGGTCTAGTTTTTAATACTTGCAAACCGTGTATGTTAGGGAAAATAGATTAAAAATCGCAGCATAATTTTCTTTGATTTTCTCAAAACATCCAATATTGACATTCACGGTTTGCGACTTTCACCGTCCGGTATATAGGTATTGACTGAATAAAATATTTTGTTTTGTCATCTGCAGAATGTCGAGTTTATGGCCGCACAAACTCTACAGTTTACCCAAAGTTCAGCCTCATCCACTGGGACAGTTGGTTTGTTACTGTGGTACTGGAGAAGTTGTTGTTATGTCTGTCGATGGTGACCCCGTCTTCCAGAAAAGCAGAGATCTCTCCAATGCAGTTCATGTCTTCTGTGCTGTTGCTAGAAATGGCGTCTCATTTGCATGTTTAAAGAGAGGTTGTGGCACATACTTCCTGGAAACTCATGTTCTGGATAATGTTATGATGGGGGCTGGTTCAACAAGATGCAATGTCATTTGTCCAGACTTTGTGCCATCTCGCACAGTTGCAGACAGTGTCCAGTGTAAATTTTCTCCAGATTCAAATTATATCACCGTCAGCTCGTCTACAGGATATTTGTTTACAGTAAAAAAATTCAGTTGGTAAAATTTTGTATCATTTGTCCTGTCATGGTAGGGCAAGCCCTGAGTTCCTCTGCTGCATTTGATTATAACCCAAGATTTCCTTTCAAATCATGTCAGTTGCAACAGTACAAAACAATGTCCACACAATAAACATAGAAACAAATGAGATTCTGTTTTCTTGCGAGACAGATGAGCTTGTTGATTGTCTACAGTATACTCCAGATGGCTCTTCGTTAGCGATGGCTTTTAACAATTTTGATATCAGTATTCATAATAGTCAGGATCTTTCATGTGTGCATTCCATCCTGATGTCCTCTGTGTGAGGACCAACTCCAGCGTCTCCACACCAACTTTCCGGCTGTTCTCTCCTTGAGTTTCTCACAAAATGGGGAACATTTGGCCTCCAGTTCTTGTGATGGACATCTTCGATTATGGCGCATTCCACGATTATTTTCTCCAAGAACTATGCAGAGATGTTGTCCTTACGTGTTTTTACCAGTACGGAAGGTGAAACATCTGCAACTCCCAACTAAAATTAAGGATTTTTTGTTGTACAAATATTTTTAAACTTTGGAAAATTGTTAGGATGAAGACTTATTAAGGATTTGTAGATTGAGTTACAAGCATGTTTTCACTCAATGATTCAAAATACAGTTATACATGATATTTGTATGCTTTCTAAAGAGGAAAAAGCATATGAGTTGATATAATATACGTATTACAAATTGCAATATATTTAAAGTTAAAGTAAATAAAAGTCCACAATACTGGACATATACCAAAACGAGAATCCTTCAAAGTTGTAAACAACTTGAATAAAAGTGTTGAAAGTGTAATAATTAATTCTACTATCAGTTTGATTTAATTTTCTAGGATTAGTACAATAGAGGCTGTAAATTTTCAATTTAAAAAACTGCAGGGACTGTGGTTCAGAGGCAAGGTGTCAGCCTCTCAACCAAAAGATCGTGGGTTTGTGCCTGACAGGTTGAGAAATTTTCTACCCATCCCATTGATCCAGGTAGGGGGATCGACACATCTTAGTCCCATCGGAGATGGACGTTAAAAGGATCACAACACTCTGTGCATGTTAAAGATCCCTTCACTCTTACAAGGCAGGCTAAGGGCAAAATAAAAAAAAAATCCTACCAAAAACCTTGAGATCACCTTAGTTGTGGATGTGGGTAAAATCAAATATAATCAATTTTGATTTTAAAATCTTCATCATTAGATCAGATTATAGTGAAATTATTGTAGACTGAAATCATGTTGGAGGATCTTTTGGCTAATAAATGCAATCCCTCCAAAGAATAATATACATTTTGTGTGTTGTCAACGAGCAATTTTGTTACAAATACAAGCCATAAAATAGCTTACACACAAATGTATCTTTTATTTTATCTGTGATAGTTTTATAATGACATTTCAAAAGGACAGTGATGAAATATTCTCTGGTCTGTATCGAAGGACTTTGCTTGGTCAAAGAGTGTGGTGGTGGTGTGGTCGTCAGATAGAACATGACATTTCAAGTGCTCCATTCTTGGGATGACCTCAGTTATGTGGCATATCTTATTTTTACTCTGAAACTGCCAAACGATAAGAATTGGAACTGATCTGTATTTTTGTAAAGTGAAATAAAGAAAGTTCCTTAAAGGTCATGGTGGCCAGTAGAACCAGAGATAATCCTGGTTTATGTGGCATGAGTAGGATAGATATAATACATAGCTTCCTAGAGAGTACACTTGTCTGTCAGAGGTTTTACTTCCCAGCTGATGTTGGTCCCTATTTGCATCTGGGTTGACTAGGGAAATGCGAGTTAGTTAAATTTCACTTCCAAGGAATTTAAACATAGAACTAGTGTTGTCATGATTTGAACCCAAGATCTTAAGATTCCAAGTCAAGCAGCCTAATCGCTCAGTTGTTGATACCACACCCTGTTTCTGTTGTGTTACTAACTGTTTCTGGTTCACGCTTCGCTGATCTGTTGCAGGCCTTACCTAAAATTACCGGTCACTGTGACTAGTACTAGTGTCAACTAATGATACAAAGGAGCCACAGTGGAATGAAGTCAAAAGTGAAAAACGATAATAAATGATAGCTCCACCAAGAAAGACAACAAATACAGAAATAAACAAATAAAGAACGCCACCAATAAAGAAAGTAGGTCACGTGTTTGTTTTGTCTTTATTGGTGGAGTTTGTCATTCATTGTCGGTTTTCACCTCTCAGTTAATGCATGTTCTTTTTCATTGCTTCTAGTTAGATGGATTAAGAACAAGGTTGTTACGTGTCTGTCTTAAGGAAACAATCGTATTGAGAGAAGGATCTGAACGTATATCAATTTTAATACATGTAACATTATATTTTCAGGTAAAACTGTCTACTTCTAGACCATCGATGTCATAGATCAAATAAGATGAAATGCAATTTTCAATACAGACAAAATTGATGAGACTTTTCTTCTTACAATAAATGCATAAACACACATACAATCGGTGGTCGTTATTAGGTCCCGGGTTCGAATCCTAGCAAAGTTAGGTCCTACATTGTGTTCCTTGGGAAAGACACTTAACACTCATTTTTTCCTCTCGACCCAGGTGCAAATGGGTAAAAACCTCATGTTCTCAGGTCAAACAATCTACAACCAGATCTTATGCGTTTTCTTCTTTCTTCAGCCTGTCCCGCTGTTTTGGGGTTCCCATAACGAATGCCATTTCTCCATAGATCATTTTGTTCCATTGCATCATTCTCGTTCACTTCGATTTTCTCACACCCGCATAATAATAATAATAATAATAATAATAATAATAATAATAATAATAATAATAATAATAATAATAATAATAAATAATAATACACGTACATGTACATGTACTTTCATTTGTAAAGCTCTTTGTTACCTACGAACTTTTCACCCCTTCTTTTCATGTAGTCTATATTCACGACATTTATTTTCGTTGCACTGGATCCACCCCATTCAATTCGAGGCCATCATATTATAATTATATCAAATAAAACGAAAAGTATTATACAATGTAGTTTGATGCAGACTTTTCATTTGTATGTATCTGTCTCTCTCCCCCCACTTCGCCCTGTAAATACAATGATCTCTAATCTATACATTGATGATACTTTTGGAGCGTTTATCTTCACACTTGTAGATATACATGAAATATGACATAATGTTTAACACGACACTAACAATAACAAAAAAACAACAACACCAAAGCAACAAGATTAAATCCGATTGTATCTGAATATCAATCACCTAAACAGACTTAACAGGCTTGACTTTGAAATCAAACAGCTTAACTTCATTGAACGTTGTATTGTTCTCAATGTAGCGTCGACTGTCTATTGATTAGACTTTTTGGACTTGGGGTTCGAATCCTGGCAATGCTAAGTCCAAAGTTGTGTTCTTTGGGGTACCAGCAACATCTGGAGAATAAAATCAGCCACAAAGTAGTATCACGTTCAGAAGATAATGATTTCCTGGTTTGAATCCTAGCAATGCTAGGTCCGATGTTGTGTTTCATTAACATGCATTTCCTCCACTCGTCCTTGTTTCGTGGTTCTTAACCTTTTTTTTTATCTTTCACCAATACCCTGTTTTCGTTAAACAAACTCTCCCTTTCACACCACCCAAATCAACCATTTTGATTAAACTTAACACGCTTAGAAAAACAATATAGAAAGATTATCAATGCATGGACATATTTCACTTAATTGCGACATATGAATGCTGTTGTAGCGATAAAGGACTAGAACGCGCTTAGAACACAGTGGAAAAAAAAGAAACAAATAGAATACTTTCAATACAACTTTTGGACTTGTTTTTTCTCTGACAACGAGTGATGCAATTATTATAAGGTTTGATTTCTGAATGTGCGCATCGCTAATCTGACTCCAGATCCAGATATTTGTTTCGGGCTTTGGTTTTTATTGTAAGAACGTTTTAAACAACTGACTTGCAGAGGTTGGATGGTTAGAGAAAAGCAACCAGCAATCTCAGTGGCTTTGCAGCAAATGTTAGGATACAATTTGCAGCCTGTAACAGGCCTACCATAACCCAGAACTTCGCCAGAGTGTCATCGGCAAAGGAAGCCTTGGCAGATGAATCGTGAATGAAGTCCGGAAATTGTTCTTCGATATTTTCTTCATCTCCCGGTATAATATCTTCACTAGGAAATCAGAACAGATTTCATGTCAAGGCAGTTGCTGTCGTGTCGTGGTCAAAATCAGGGAAGTAGCGGAAACTCGTCAATCAGGCTGTTATATGATCGACAACTTCACTGCGAATAGCGTCGTTGAAAGCGTTAGCCTGCTCGCCTATTCGCTCCAACGTCGGAAAAGCTGCGCCACCTGACCGGGTTTTTTCTTCCTTTCTCATAGTATGAACTTTGCAATGAAAGCAATAATACTGTTTCATTGTCGGAAAATGTATGAGCCTGCATCATATAATTGGCGGTTCATTTAATTTAAATGGCTAAACAGGTACGCTAAGAATGCCAATCTGTTTTGAAAACATTGCATTGCAGACACACGCCTTCAGTTAATTTTTTCTGTCTTTCTTTCAAAGAATTCGATAACTTCTGGTGTAAATTCACAAGCCAATTTAATTTGCTACGCTTGGAGAGCTAACGTACTGAAGTATGAAACAACAGAAATCCATACTCAGCTTTCGAAACAGACGAGTGTTCAGGGCGCTCCCTTTGAAGTAATTGACAAGTTTGATTGCCGTACCCATTGCTTGCTTTATGACTGGGGCATTGTTCCCCCCCCTCCATGCGTTGCTTTTCAGTGGGGAGGGGGAATCGGTAGTCCAGAGGTAAAATGTCCGCCTCTCAACCAAAAGTTATGTGTTCGAACCCCGCCGACGGTTGACACATTTTCTCCTTTGTTTCGATTAAAATCTTCCCACCTCGTCCAGGTAGGTGGGTCGATACCGAGTCTCATTGGAGACGGACGATAAGAAGGAGGTCCCGTGTGCAGATCACAACACTCTGTGCACATTAAAGATACATTGGCTGTTTACAGGGCAGATCGCGCAAATTAAATATCCTACCAAAACCCCCGAGATCATCTTAGTTGTGGTTGTAGGTAAATCAAATCTTTTCTTTCTTTATCAGTTCCCATTCTACCTTTCGGTGTATGGGTTCAGATGCCCGAAATGATCTTTCCAGGATGCCCTGTCCTGACAGTTTCTCTTTCCTTCCAAAAAAGTTAAATTTCTATATCTTTTTCCCACTTTCACCGAGGTCTGCCTTTTGGTCTTTTACCTTGGGCTTCAGCACTGTATACTGATTTAGCTATTCTATTGTCATTCATTCTGTTTACATGCCCAAACCATCTCAATTGATTTGTTTTATCTTAGTTTTTATGCCACCTGCTTTGGTTTGATCTCTTATTGTTGTGTTTGATTTTATCTCTTTTAGTTTCCCTTACTACTCTTCTTAGATACTTCATTTCAGCTGCCTGTACTCTACTGTATTCTCTACTGTCTAAAGTCCAAGTTTCCCTACAACAGAGCAGTAGGACAATAAACTGTATTGTATACTGCCATTTTGGTTTTTGTTGACAATTCTTGCTTACCTACAAATGCCTTTCCTAGATGGTTATA